>CM068316.1:2476302-2503802 GCA_034766995.1 Acanthacorydalis orientalis | reverse complement strand
ACACTAGAACTACCGACAGTTGAGACGAAGCTCTTTCTACCGAAACCAGTCAAAATGACCGATCTTTAAAAAATCCGTAATAGTAGAATGTTTTTATATTTATTGACTTGTTAGTTTCTTACGAAAGGAATTCCATGTTATGTAGAACATTTTTGGTATTACATATTAACCGATTTGAGACCATGTTCCCTAGATGAGGATCGGCACATTTTATCACTTACACATCAATAAGAATAATAAGTATAATAAAGAATATGTATTCTTTAAAATAAATTTTCATTTCAAAGTTAAGTTATTCTTATAGTATAAAGTAAATTATTAGGTATAAAAAGTTATAATTTGTCACATTTCTCACAAACGCAGTTTTTCATTTGAGTGCATTTTCAGAAAACATATTTTTTATAGATATTACAAATGGTGGTAGTCTTATTATTATTACAGTACTATTTGACACCATTTGCATGAACAAAGTGAGCTCTTTGAAGTTGTTTGTACGTTAGCTTCTCGTGATTCCATCACTAGTCGTACATTTTCAACGGCATTTTCAGTGGCAAGTTCATCTGCTAGTTGAAACATAAATTCACTTTTCATAATATTTATTTTGGCATATCCTGTTGGACCGGGTAAGTCTTTGAAAATATTATGAAGTGGTAATCTTCCAGGACTAAACTTTTTTTGTATATTTTCCCAACTGGTTCAGTCTGCACCAATTTCATTTTGATGGTTTTCTAGTATACTTTCATTTTCATCTTCAGAACTTGAAAGCGCCTGAGCACATCTTGTTTTACGTAAATTCATGATATTTTCAAATCCACTATCACTTCATGAGGACTCCTGAGCATTTTCTTCATCTAAAAGCTCATTACCACTATTCTCACTACCAAAAAGTTAATCGTGAATACCGTATAGTTTATTTTCAATTTCTTCTGGTTCATCATCACTGTCATTAGAGTTCATCATCCTCGATATCAGAGCATTCCATTGGTATATCGTTCAGTTTTTCCAATAATTCAGAGATTTTCAATCGCTTTGCCATTTTCAGGACTTAAAAAATAAAATAAAACAAGTGATTACCTAAAATTTATATTTGTATTCATTTTTCTCACCTCTCACGAATTGAAATAATATGTCGTTCTGTTATAATTTATATAATATTTTTTTATTATTTATTGTATTATACAATATGAGTGCTACATTCAACAAAAACTTCAATATACATTCTACGTCTCCAGATCTAAATGAACCACTAAATATATTTTCGAATGAATGCATTAGTTTTGCATTACCATCATGATCGATCCGGAATTTTCTTGATAATTTTCACCAACATACTGAAGAACGTGTGAGAAGTTGTACAGAACGAGTGTCTTTAAAGAAAATATTTTTTAGCCATGTTTGTTTCATACGCACAGCTTCCTTGCACCTTGGTCGCGTTCAGTTACAAAACCGGGAACGAAACAAAACGATAAGAACGAGGAAAAAAAACGACGACGGAACCGTACAAACTATACAATTCACCGTTAACTCTAGAGCGGTTACATAACGAATGCAATCTAGAACGGACGATCCGGACCGCCTGTTTAATGAGTGCAGGCCTGTCACAATTGTACACTGCAACTGAAAACGACGACTCTGTTTCAATTTAATTAGCAATAGACAGAGACTACGGTCGGACGGTGAAAACATCGACGTTATGTCATTAGATACGCACGTATTGGAGTAAATTCATAGGCCGAAGACATGCGCTTGTTGTTCCTGGAATAAATGACTACCGTGTCTGTTGATGCTAAACATTCGAGAGACTCTTCTGCGTGCAGAGATGATAATCATTGACAACGGTTAGCGAGTCAATCTATATACATATATTCATGCATACATACATATACATATATATATATATATATATATATATATATATATATATATATATATCTGTGTGTGTTATGACATGTAAAAGAATTCAATGTACATGTACAAGAATCATTGTCGTGTCTGTACGACTTCTTCCTGAACCTTCTAATTAGATATTTATGTAATTCGAAATGTACATGGTCTTCGTAATGATTCTCAGTTTTAATTTCGTCGTAGATTTTGTTAGATCACTGTTCAAGCAATCAGAAAAGTTCAAGAAGATAATATACACATATAGATGGATGTCGTTTAAAATTATGAGAATTCAAGTGTCTGTCTTTATGCAAAAATGGAAAATGAGTTAATATAATAAACAAATATATTATAATTATAATTGTTGATCCTGTTGATATGCTGTTTTGTCCTTTCGGATCAAGTAAGTGTACCTGAATTCACCTTCTCACACGAATTCTTCTTTATCTCCCAAATTACAAAAGTTTTCCTCGCCAAAAATGTTCAATAAATCTGTTGCGTGTGGATGTAACACTGCCGACTCTCAAAGGGAGGATACCCTCAACTGAAAGAATTAGTTGAGTCAGAACCACGCACAACAATTCGAGAACTTGCACAGAAATTAGACATTGATCTAATTTCTGTGCAATTAGTTCTGGACCACTTAGAATACGTAGGAAAATTATACTATTAAAAATGTATGTGAATTTGAAGATCATAAGTCACACTTATTTTTTTATAAACTTAATTTTTTAATTTCGAATGTGATTCGGCAAGAGTGTCATCATTAATTAGATATTGATTATGTTTCTCTACCTTGACGCTCTGAAGATGATGTCATCATCATCGAAATCTGCATAAAAAACCAATCGAAAACTTATAAAAAATTAATAAATATAGTGCTGGCTCTGCTTAGATAAATAGAAAAAGCAGTAAGTTATCAGAAACAACATTAGAGATATGAATATTGTTTGTGCTTACACCTGTGATCCCGGCGATGTACAGTCCTGGCAGTCTCGGTTCTTTTGATTCAAACAAGTTGTTATCTTCTAGGACTACTTTCGGAGCTTGTGCTTTATTCAGGTATGACAGTAGATAATTTACAGTCATTTACATTTATCTCAACATCGAATATGAGCAGAAACTAATAGCAGAATATAAATTATAATAAATGTAAAGGAAGCAACACAGCCGGGATAAGAATTGTATTGAAAACAGTGTATTTGAACGGAAATTGGGTCATATTTTGATCACACCGAATATAATATTTATATACTGGCAGTAAGACTGTAAAAGAATCGACTGAACTTGTTTCTTTTCTCATTTTTTTTTTTATTAATAATATCGTTCATTTTGAAATCAAGCATACAGTTTTCGGAACCGAAGATTATCTGATTGTCAGAACTGACCTTAAACTGTTTGTCTCTGTTTAATTTTTTTATAATAACAATCAGAGATAAGAACATTGTTCATATTTAAAGAAGACAGATCTCTTCTACACTTGTAACACTGTGAGGATGAAGGCACGTCTATTGAAACAGATATTGGTTGTATTCAAAATGAATACTAATCGATTATTGAAATTTTATCAGATTTTCGGTAGCATAGGAAGAACAAAAAAATGTCAATGAAAGTACTGAAATATGACAGATTTGAAAAATGTCTTTTTAAAAAAAAAAAATTTATATGCTCGTGTGTGAATATTTATTATGTACGAAGACACTATGTAAAATATGAAACTGGTGGACGGCTACTCGAATCGTTTGATATCACCGAGGTCACACTGGTCAATTATGAAACAAGAAACAGTAATACAAACATAGAAAATATCGGTAGTACCAACATCACAGCTGGTAGCATTAAACCGTTCGCGTGTTCCATCTTGATTAATTCAACAGCCTGAACAACAGATGACACCGTGATAACACGTTATGTTATTTAGTGGTGGAATGAATCTACACGTGATGGCATGATATATTGCTCTGATACGGTTTCTACTGAATAAATGAATACATAAACGGACGAATGCGTATTGAGTCTGATACACACACACACATTATATATATATATATATATATATATATATATATATATATATATATATATATATATATAATTGCGAGAATGGTACGGTGAACTCAAGTTATTATGTCTTCTGTAACAGTTCTGGTTTTCATCGCTTGTCTCTTTCACAATTTCCAATTATAAATTTTAAAGATTTTAACCTGTCTTCTACAAAAATATCAAGATCTTATCGTTACAGAATAAAAAAAGTGCGATAAAGATTAAATGCAGAGCTTTCACTTCTGATCTGAAGAGGACATGGAACTTGATTCAAAAATATTGTAAATGAAAATTATATTTGATACGTTGTGTGTACAAATTAATCTTTTGCCTCTTTTCAATAGAAAATTAATGTTTACAGAAAGATTGAGTACATTTCAATCCTCGAAATAACTCGCATACATACATTCATTCAATATTTTAGGCTTATAAATTAGTCTTGCGCCTCTTTTTAAATAGAAAATCGGACCAAAGCTCAAAGTTGATTTTATTAAAATACTGAAATGAAATTTAAAAAAATATAAAATAGATCTTTAAAGCATTACAAATTATAGAATTGTATTGTGAGGAGCACGGTTTTATCTTCACCGGTATATTCGTCGTTAATAAAACAGTTTCTGCCAAAAGATGCCTAGTCTAGTAAAAAATATTATCTTTTTTTGAATTTCTCTAATTTAAAATGTGGTTTTAGCATTCGACAATAATACCTGATATCAATGTATTTTTATAAATTCATTAAAGAGAAAATAAATGTAAATTTTAAATGAGTCATTTTCGAATATAAATAGAAGACCTTCTTTGTCTGCGCCTCGCAGACTCTCTTAAACTGAATTCGGTGACCCGTGTTCGTATATGAGTTTAACACCACTGTCTGATATGATTCTAAATGGCCAAAACCATCAAGAGAATTAATCGTCGATATTACAGTTTTAAACACAAACAATTATAACTTGGAATGCTTTCATATTTAAAGATTGAAAAAAAAACACATCAATTCTACCAAAAATATCATTATTTTTACCCATTATATACATTTAATTCTAAAAAAAATAAATATACACTGAGTACCAGAAGATTTTTCATAAAAAAAACAATGAATGTTGATACTGAGATGTATATACGAGTATATACGATATATATATATATATATATATATATATATATATATATATATATATATATATATGGAGCACCCAAGGATGAGGGGAACGAAGGGTCCCTTGCACCCCGCAAAGAAAAAGGGGAAAAACACTAGAAAACAAAACAAAATTATCAATTCAAGTTGTGGTATAAAAATCTGAAAAACCGTTTCCAATAGCTCAATGGAAAAACGCCATTGATGCAGTTTCTAAGTGTGTCAAAATGATATATCCTAACAACTAGACACCACCACGTTCACAAACGTTTTGTGCGATTATGCCAACAGTTTGACGAAGATTTATATATATATATATATATATTTTTTTAAAAAAAATGACAGTGTTTTCTCACTTCAAAATCCTAAAACGATGAGAAAATAGTTTAATTTCAGACAGCGTTACGATTGATTCAATTTAAAGGAGGCACAGCGCTAATTTTTTACAACAAATATTTCTTAGCTTTTCGAATAAGCCCGTCACTGAACTGTAATAATAATAATGAAATTACACAAGAAAATAGTACTGAAACGCAACGTTCATTCATTAAAACATATCATTAGTCAACATTCTAAATTGAATAAACGTTAATCCAACAAAGGCAACTTTCAAAATTAACCTAAAAACTACTACCAGTGTATACAAATTTTTTTCCTCTATCAATCAATTAAAATACAAAACAACATGTGTGTCCAGACAGAGGCTCTCGTCGTTCACCGAATTTTATTATATGAATAATTATATATATATATATATATATATATATATACATATATATATATATATATATATATATATATATATATATATATATATATATATTTGTATATGTATATATGATGTACAGCCGATTCCCGTTCACTTGACAACTTTCAGAAATTGTCTCAAACATTTATGCATCGTTCTGACTCTACCTGCGTACACACATAACATTCACACATTCACCAGACTAGCGAATAATATCCGGACGAATTAAAATTGAATTGTGTCCACTGTATGTGTGTGTGCGCTGAGATATCCGGTAATAAAACTGTTTCCTATTACGATTACATCTGTAGCGTTTAGAATGTTTCTCCAATTCGGAAATGGTTTTACGGACGGTGAACAGAATCTGCAATGGACGGAGACCGGCGTTGTAACCTAACAGTACGTTCTTCGTGTACGAACAGTTTAACAGGAATTGTTTTTTTTTCCACTACATACTCTACAAGACGTTTATTCTCAATTCATGTTTTATAAAAAAACAAATAATATTGATGTTAGATTTACGGTGCCCCCTCGGAGAGGACAGTCTAGCGGAAATGGGTTAATATCTAGTGTATCTTTGAGAAAATGTAAAGATTTCTCAAAGTACCTGTTCACATTTAACAAGAATTGTTTTTTCCCTAGACATTCATACTAGGTCTGATTGAAGATTCACAAGAACAGTGCCTGGAAGTTTATTGTTATCGGATTAATATCTTTTTTCATCGCAGGACATGAAAAACTCTCTGTAATTTGATCTAATTCATGCAGCGATGTCTTCAACGTTCTTATTAATTGAATATTCATTGTAATTGGTGAGTTTTTTTTTTCACCTCACCTACCAGCAACACGAACATATTTTTTAACAAAATAGCAAGCGACAAATAACATCAAATAAAATGATATGGCATTGTAAATAATTTCTTTATTCGAATGAAATTTAAAAAAAAAATCATTTATTAATTCATGTTTTATAAAAACAGATAATATTGTTGTTTATTGGATTTACGGTGTCGTCTCAGAAGGGACAGTCGAGCGGAAAGGGTTAATATCTAGAACATATTTGATAAAATGTAAAGATTTCTCAAAGTACCTGTTCAAATTTAACAAGAATTGTTTTTTCCCTAAACATTCATACTAGGTCTGATTGAAAATTCACAAGAACAGTGCCTGGGAGTTTATTGTTATCAAATTAATATTTTTTTCATCGCAAGACATGAACGAACTCTATGTAATTTGATCTAATTCATGTAGAGATGCCTTCAACGGTCTCATTAATTGAATATTCATTGTAACTGGTGAGATTCGTTCTCACCTCACCTACCAGCAACACGAACATATATTTTAAAAAAACAGCAAGTGACAAATAACATGAAATAAAATGATATCGCATTGTAAATAATTTCTTTATTCGAGTGAAACTTCAAAAAAAAAAACATTTATTAATTCATGTTTTATAAAAACAAATAATATTTTTGATTATCGGATTTACGGTGTCCGCACAGAGGGGACAGTCTAGCGGAAAGGGTTAATATCTAGTGCATCTTTGAGGAAATGTAAAGATTTCTCAAGGTATTTGTTTAAATGAGGTTAGATCGAGATGAATTAGAACACAGAGTGTATATATATATATATATTAGTTTATTATAAACTTTTCTTATAAAAGGTTTTCCAATGGGGACGCGATTTTTAAGAGGCGATAATTTCGGTTGCGAAGAAGAAAAACACAAATTAAGAAAAATATAACGGACTTCTCTATGACACACCAACATGATTAAACACAAGTGTACACATTTTTTAAAAGGAACATTTAAAAAACTCTTGCCATCAGTAACATCCTTCAACACTTATACAATAAAAATAATATTAATTCGGTGCCATTTTAATAGAAAACGAATCTTCACTTACAGAAAAGTGGAATACATTTCGATCATGAAGACATTCCCAGTCATTTTATACCACTTTGCTTCTCCACCTGTCAGATAACTGACAAATCCCTTGTCGAAAAAAAGATGGTAGCTTTGAGTCGATGAAGTTGAAATCCAATTTCAAACGTTTTCCAATGTTTTAGTATTTTTTTTTTAGTATGTTTTATGCATCACAACACCCGTTTCGTCCAATCTAATAATTTGAAATGACCCAGATGAAACGTACTACAAAATTTTCTAATTTAACATACTGTTTACATAATCTTAAATTATACTGTTATGTATCAATCGTCATTAATGTACTTATTTGTAAATAAAGTATCATATTCATATCATGATCTTTCCGTAACACACTTAAATAAGGTATAAGCAATTTATTATATACAAGACAGTGTATGAAGTATCCATCATAACTAATGTACTTTAACTTTTCTGTTAATTATATACAAACTATCATATTCCTGTAGTGATCTGAGTTATGTATCCACCATAATGAATATACTTTAACTTATTTGTGTTTACTTAATGTTAATTATATACAAACCATTACTTCAACTTATTTGTAATTATGAATATTAAATTATATACAAACTACCACATCCCTGTCGTGATTCCTCTGGTCGCACACTTAAATAAAATAACAGTATTGTATTATATACAAGACAGGTAAACTGTTAAAAACCCAAATGTATAAATTATCACATCCCTTTGTGATTCCACACGTCACATACTTAAATAAAATACAGTATTTTATTATACACAGGACAGTGTATAAACAGTCGTTTAGATCAAAACCTTTTTCCCAGGCATCCAAACTCCTAAGCACACCAAAAATCTCCTTACCTAACTCCGTCTGCATTTTAAACCCGGCTAAAAGCCAAGGCTTAGACCCCGGACCCACATCCGCGCCCATCTAGTGTACAAACACTTGATGTAACAAATCTTTGTATTTGTATTTTACTCATATCAATAAAATTATTTGTGATTTTGATTTGATTTTGCAAGAGGCAGTCAAGTAATAGAACCCATAAGCATACTTAAAATCTTTCTAATAATTAAACTATAATACTAAACGAATATTTGTCTTTATTATTTCAAACATGCAGCTTAGCTTCTATGTTATTCAAATATTAATTAACACAGTAACAATATTTGCCACAGACCTGTAAAGGGGGTTAAAACAGTTTCTCTCGACAATCGCCACGATCAATTGTGAATTCGATCGGGCTTGCCTCGATGACCATTCTTAAAACGGAACGAATCGTAACGAAACGACATCGAATCGTTTTAAACAAATGCCGTCCAACGACCAGACAATTAAAATCGTCTGGACGTCTCGTCCGAAGTATTCGCAACGCGCTGACACGAAATCGCGCCGAAGCGTCAAAGCGGATAAAGATGCGCGCCCGTTCGTCCGTGACTGAGTTTGTCGCGCTGGGATGTTGATGGCCAGCGGTCACGATAACCGACCGGCGTGCCTGTCTCTTCTTTCACTATTCTTTCACACACGGTGCTCGGATTATCCAAAACCGTACAGGGACATGTCGGCGCGGTGTCGAGAATACGATTTCCTTAAACAGTTCTTCACTCCATCGACTGATGAAAGTACTGATACGGATAAGTGAATCTGAGACGATTTCATTATTAAAGTGTGTGTATTTCGATTGCATTGGGGATGGCCGTTCAAACTTGGTTATGATTTAACTCTTTATTAGATGATTTATTATGCAGTTGTGGTTTAGAAGAAATACATCACATAATACATAACTTAAGTGTGTTTTTTTTTTGAAAAAAATAAAAAAACATAAATATGAAACGAAATGATTATAGAAACAACATTTAATTAGTATGGAAATTTATGAAGCATTTCTATCTTCCAAAAATGATTTCTTTTTTCATACCACAAAACGCAGAAGATTGTTCAGTGCTCTGACGTTTGAAGATGATTGCATCGCCATTTAAATATTCATAAACAACAATCAAAAATTATCAATTTATTGATCATTTTTAATTAGAAAAAATATGCATGATTTGTGAGGTGAAAAAATGAGATTTGGAAATACATCACTTAATACATGAATGAAGGTTATTTTTTTTGGAAAAAATTTTAAAAACAAATATGAAACGACATGATTATGAACAAGATGAAATCACACTTTGATTGAAAAGAATTAAAGTTAGAATTCATAGAATAAAAATCTCAATTACTTTCCTACCAACCTAATAGTTTGAAAAAGTTTGCGTTACGATTTAAAAACCATCATTGAATAATTCTTTATTGTATTATCCGCTGTTTATTATTGTAATCTTCGTATCTTTCTGATTTATTGTTAACATTTTTTGTCATTTTCTGAGATTGCACCGACTTCTTTAAAGGCAAGGTTTCGAAACAGAGATGCCGGTTCAGAAAAGTCAGTGTAACTCATATTTTTTCATAGATAATTAAATTTGTTTGAATTTTATTAGAAGAAGTGTCATAAGAATGAAGTGTTTATTAAAAAGTTATATCCTTGAATGAATTGTAAATTAAATCACCGGCTGTGATACTCGATTTCTACATAAATGTGTGACTTGTAACATTTTATAATTTGAACGATTCATGACCTCTCTCTTTTCCATATATTTCCAATACATTTTTTAAAGAAATATCGTATCTGTCCATCGCTGATTCCCGAGCTATAAATTATATCATACACGTAATCATTCGAGAGCTGCGAATTTCGATTTAGAAAAAAAACCCCTCCTCACACGTTCACATACAAAAATCTATATCGCGTCGATATCATCAATCCGAGCGCAAAACATTCCTCCAGTATGATCGCCGATCTGTACATCGACTATACTGTTAAACATTTTAGCCGTCGGCGTTCACTTCTCCACCAATACAAATGTGAACTGTCTTCGCCGAAGAACAATGATCCCTCGATCTCTCGCGTAATTGTTCTGCACGGTCAATAAAATCGTTCGTGCAACGTACCGAAGTTGCACGCACGTTCCGTCTCACTTCTGCGTGTGCGAACCGTCGCTGGATCACTCAGTAGCCCGATACCGATTTAATGGGCTCGTGTGTACCACCAGTACGCCGGACAGTTTAATATCCATCGTTCGGATGTCACGTGTCTTGTTCTTTTTCCTGATTTTTAGTGCTTATTTTTCGAATGTATAGATTTTTCCGTCGATACAGGATGATTAATTATATATTCATATATATATATATATATATGTATAGGGGTGACGAATCGATTGTCTTGTTTGTGCATGACTTCCTGTTCTGTGAAACGTTCGAGAAACGCCCGTATGTTCCGGATGATTTATAGGCATGCTCTTTCAAATATTGACTCTGCAAAGCTGCGTTCGAAATATCAATCAGTGTGATATATTGTGAATGTCAGTCAGTTATGTGAGAATGTGAAATTATTGTTTTGCTCGCTATAATTTATTCAAAACGTACTGTGCATTTTTTACAGGAACTGTTTGTTCGATAGTCGTTTGAAAATCGTAAGACGTTTTTTCAAATAACGTTAATTGTTCACATTTCAAGTAGGAAACGTAGAGTTATGTCTATAAAGGAATGATGAATATGAGCTGTTATCATTATGGTAATGTGTTAGAATGTCCTATTATATTAAATAGTAATCCTATTGATAAAACATAATAATAATTGTGTTAATAAAAGAATAACTGTACGAGGATGGCGCCAATTCTCAGACTAGACAAGAAGGAATGTAAATAGAAAAAAGGTGTTACTGTTTTTCTGTATAATCCGTCTTTAATTTCAATATTTTTTTATAACACATCACTTAATAGCAAATCTATATCTTTATAAAAGCAATCTTCTGTTTTCATGTTAAAGAGTGTTTTCAGTACAGTGCCCTCATTAAAATGCTGTCTTTTTTTAAATCACCAAAAAGATAATAATCGATAGGTACGATGTCTGGACTGTATAGTGGGTGATCAAGTCCACGCAAGCCACATTTTTGAATACCGGCTTGAGAAACAGTACCGGTGTGAACTGGCGCATTGTCTTGCAATAATCGCCACTCCTCATCTAACACATAAACATGATGTCACTGAAAACCAAAATCCGGATATTCGACACCTGCGTTAAGCCAGTATTGCTTGAGCTTGAACCGAAACTCGATGTCCAAGCTGCAAGTCTTCATTGAGAAATGTTGATTAAGGACGATCTTGAAAATTTTCTGGCTCGACGCCATCACGAACGTGGACTTTCTTTTAAAAGCAGGTCGAGATAAAGTGTCAAATGAAATTAGGCGAAGGAAATGGGGATGGCTCGGCCATGTTCTTTGCAGTGATGATAGTACTATAGCAAAGATAGCTCTACAGCACAATCCACAGGGATAACAAGGTGTAAACGAGGAAGACCCTGAAACACCTGGCACCGGAGAGCAATAAATGAGCTCAATAATGCTGGATGGTCGTGGAATGAAGCTGTGAGAGAACATCAACAAACAGAGTCCATTAGAGAAGTTTAATCGAGGCTGTATATTCCTAGGATGGAACTTAAGCCGAATGATGATAATAATGATGATGGCTATATATATATATATATATATATATATATATATATATATATAACATTTTAATTTTCATCATTTGTAAGAAATAAAGATCTCAAAAATGAATCCTACAAGGCAAGGAATTAAGCCGAATGGTAATAATGAATCTGAATTAACCTATTTTTTGTTGTAACCTACAAATTTGGAATTTTTATTTTGTTCACAGTATAAGAATGTCCAATTAATTGAAAAATATTTGTTAAAACATTTCAATCACCCTCTCTCCAAAAGATGTTTAAAATTTGAGCCCAAAGGATGTAGAATAAAAATTTTAACCCTTTTTCGCCGTCTCCAAACGGTTAAAATGTTTGCTTCACGTGACGAAAACACTTTTATAAATGAATTTTTTATTCCATCATAGGAAAATTGTGATCAAAAATGTTGAATATTTGTTTCTTGATTATTGATAATACACATTTCAGTATTAAGTCATATTCAAATAGAAAACACATACAGACTCAGATTGAAAATTGAATTTTTTAAAAGGAACAGCATTGTTGAAACGACATACAGGTAATAAATAAAGATCTCATGAAAGATTATATAAAATACCTCCAGACATGATTCACAGTTTCCTTAGTAGTTTGTTTGCAGTCTGAAACTGTGTACCAAAAAAAAATTCGACACTTCTGATTAATATAAATTAATACAGGAAGAACAAATATATTTTTTTGTTTATTTGCGTTACATAAAATCTGATTTGACTTGAGACAGTGGAAAAAAATCGACTCGAATTCGAATCGAACGAAATTAATTACTGGACCGAGTAATTATCTAACGAAGAATTCGATAATAATACAACACACACGTTCACTTATATGTATATATATATATATATATATATATATATATATATATATATATATATATATATATAGATTGGTGAATGTGTGTGTTAAACGTATATCGTTTATTTATGACTATAATTAATATAAACGTTGACAGCTTGACGTGATATAAATGATTTAATTTTTACAATGAATTAGAGAGAAAAAATCTTTATTAATAGAAATCGCTATTCATCAGAATCACAATTTACATTTATATTGTTAGTGCCGCGACCGTTCCATATATGGACTAAAAACTGGTAATTTCGATGTGCGTAGACAACAGAAACCGGCCGAACAATATGACTGGTCGCAATGAGACGCGGCGGCGACTTGAACGATCGGACGACGTGCGAACCGTCTTCGACCGATCCTTTTCGCTCGCGTTCTTTTCCTGTTTTTCTATCACGCCGTGCGTTCTGATCTGTGCGGTTCGATCGACCGAGATCGTGCAGTAAAATGCGAAAAATGTAATCGAGTTATTGACGAATCGTTCACGTTTATCGGTATGTAATTAATTTACATACGTGTTTATTTATATTTCCTGTCGACATGCTTTTTTATCCGAACTGTTTTTTTTTCGTTTTCGTGTACGTACGGTCACGAGTTTCGTCTTCCTCTGCCGAATCAATTACACAGAACGATATAATTGTCCGAATATAACACTGATGTTGAAATATAATTGAATTGTTAACACTTTACGACTACATCCATCGATCTCGCTAATTGTTTGAAATACATGGACATAAATCAATGTTTATGTTGATTATAGTTCATCTGCACGTCGTACCGATGAGTTATTGAATCGGAAACGTTGATATGTTTATGTAAATGAGCGTTCTTCCAGTTCGACGAGGATGAATTATTCAAAATGTATCACGGATTGATGATTTGCGCGGATTGATTTATTTGTTTTATCTTTTTCTTTGAACGGAGACCGTTATTTAATATCTAATAAGTTCGTTTTAAACAACTTGTTTGTGTATTAAAAAACATTTATAGTCTTTTTTTAACTTTTTTTTTATACAACACTATGTTATCTTCTTTGTATTTTTTTTAAAAAAAACGCTTGAAATTTAGTTTATATAATTAAGAAGAGCTGCTGATTTTTTTTTATAAGAGCTCATGCCTCTTGTATGATTTGAAATATCGAGAAAAAATAAAAAGAAGAAAGAAAGATTTGAATTATAATCTTTAAAAGGTATAACACTATGTTATCTTCTTTATATTTTTAAAAAATGCTTGAAATTTAGTTCATTTAATTAAGAAGAGCGGCTGATACTTTTTACATGCGCTCAACTCTTGTATTATTGGAAATATTGAGAAAAAATAAAAATATGAAAGAAAAATTAGAATTATAATCTTTAAAGGGTATCACACTATATTATCTTCTTTATATTTTAAACAAATGCTTGAAATTTAGTTTATATAATTGAGAAAAGCGGCTGATAATTTTGTTATAAGAGCTCATACCTCTTGTATGATTTGAAATATTGATAAAAAATAAAAATAAGAAAGAAAGATTAGAATTATAATCTTTAAAGAGTATAACACTATGTTATCTTCTTTATATTTTTAAAAAATGCTTGAAATTCAGTTGATGTATTTAAGAAGAGTGGCTGATAATTTTTTTTACAAAAGCTCATACCTCTTGTATGTTTTGAAATATTGAGAAAAAATAAGAAGAAGAAATGAAGATTAGAATTGTATTCTTTAAAGGATATAACACCATGTTATCTTCTTTATATTTAAAAAATGCTTGAAATTTAGTTCATATAATTAAGAAGTACGGCTGATATTTTTTTTACAAAAGCTCATACCTCTGGTATGATTTGAAATATTGAGCAAAAAATGAAAAGAAGAAAGAAAGATTAGAATTATAATCTTTAAAGAATGTAACACTATGTTATCTTCTTTATATTTTAAAGAAACGGTTGAAATTTAGTTTATATAATTAAGAAGAGCGGCTAATAATTTTTTTATAAAAGCTCATACCTCTTATATGAGTTGAAATATTGATAAAAAATAAAAAGAAGAAACAAAGATGGGAATTATAATCTTTAAACGGTATATTTATTTTTCAACAACTTCACCATTATAGCCAATATATTTCTGTCAAAGTATAACAAATTGTATCATTCTTTCAGTAAAAAAGTTGGTGTTTTTTTTTTCTCTAGCCAGATCTTCAAGGTAGCTTTGATCTGATTGTTATGATAATTCATTCCATACATTTATATTCCATACATCATAACTCTTCGAACGGTGTATTTATTGTTTGTCAAAATTACACCCATTGATAACGAATCTACTCGACGTATGACAAGTTCTTTCATTCCATTAGTGAAGAAACTTGTGCTTGTTCTTCCAGACAGTTTTTTTTTTTTGAAAAACTCAACTGCTTCACAAGAATCAAAATGTCTTTCATTTAGATCACTCATAATGTTGGGAATAAGCGGAAATGAGAGGGTGCTAGTGGACTGTAGAGAGTCGTGGAATGATATGAATTTTGTTCCGCTTCGAGTCTTCTCGAATGAGTAATATATGGTCTTACATTGTGATAAGGAAATAATCAGATCACGACCAGGTTAAGGCTGCCAGGAAAGAAAATAATTAGATCACGGCCTGTCAGGAAAGGTTGGTTAGAGGAAAGAAACAGATTTTCTCGTTAATAAAACGAAGAGAATTTTTACACAGAAATTTATTGTTCGTCTCGTATAGCACTGCCTCGTATAGTACTGTCTTCGTATAGCACGGTGTCGTATACCACGGTCTTCGTATAGCTCGGTCTAAATGATTATGGTAAAAAATAAATACGAGGATCTTTTGATAAGTATGGTGAAAAATTAAGTTAAAACCGTTTTTTTTTTGGAAAAAAAAAGATTTTATTTCTCAACATACCCAATATCGTTTAAGAGGAAATGCGATTCTCTGTTTCTCGACGCTTCCAGCCAGGTGCATTTTTAAGACTTCCCGTACCGGTGCAGTAAACTCAGTTTACAGGTAATATTTTTTTATGAAAACTGATATTTGTCAAGGAATAGAAGGATTTTTAATTAGCTGAACATCAAGGGCAATCATTACACTAGCTGTTAGTATCAGCAGAACATGTGTATTACAAGAAAATAAAGAAATATGATTAAAAATACCATGACAGATACTTGCAAGTAAAAAATACTGTCAACTGTGTTTACTGCATCAAAATGGGAGAGTTAAAAAACAAATATACGTGGGTCGTTTGATAAGTATGGTAAAAAGCAAGTTAAATACAGTTTTTTTGGAAAAAATGATTTTATTTCTCTGCATAGTCTCCATTGAGGGCTATGCACTTGATTCAGCGAGTCTGCAAAATATACATTGACATTGAAAAATTGTAAAGGACGAAATTGAAATTAAAGCTTAATTACAAGCAAAAAAAGATCGTGGAAAAATAAAAATTAATACACTTGGTTCAGTGAGTCTGCAAAATAAGCATTGACGGTTACGATGACGTCCACATTCGACAAGAATGTCTTCCCACCGAGACAAATTTTCAAGTTTGGGAAGAGGAAGAAGTCGCGCGGGAACAAGTCTAGAAAATAGGGTGGTCGAGGAATCAATTCTAAGCCTAATTCGTGCAATATTGCCATCGAGACGGTCGATTTGTGGGACGGCGCGTTGTTCTGGTGAAAGAACAGTTTATTGTGCGCCAAACTTGGTCGTTTTTGTTTCAGATTTTCTTTCAAACGGTCCAATAATGTTGGATAATAGGCTCGTGTTATCGTTTTTCCCTTCATTAAGTAGTCGATCAGGATGATTCCTTGGGAATCACGAAGAACAGTGCCCATCATCTTTCCAACCGACAAAACGGTCTTCACCTTCTTAAGCGCACTTTCACCAGTCGTTGTCCACTGCTTTGATTCAGGTGTGTTATGATGGCTCCACGTTTCATCCACGGTGACGAATCGACAGAAAGAGGTCTGCTCATTTTTTTCATGTTGTTTCATTCATTGATTCATGTTCAGGAAAGTCCCATTCTTGTTAACGATCAAAGAGTGACATTAATCTCTAATTAACTCTCATAATTTTACAATCGATCTTCATAAGACACTCAACATATCTCACACATCAATTATAAAGCATTTGAAGAGAAGAATCTTAGTTGTTTGAATTGGTACGATATATGGACGTCAGATGAACGGTGAAAAAAAAACAGTAGAAAATAATTAATACACAGAGAGATATAAGTTTAATCTGTACCGGCGATTCTTCACAATAATAATTCTTATGAATGACAGGAGAATTGAAATATAAATGGAAAACCGAAGTTGAGAAAGGATTAATATATATATATATATATATATATATATATATATATATATATATAAATCCTATATATATATATATATATATATATATATATATATATATATATATATATATATATAATGTGTGTGTTTTGAAGACATAACGAGTTTTATTTAGTCTAACCGGTACGCCACATGTTTATAAACATGGTACGAGCGAAGCAGCGTTATTAAGTATTACACGGTGAGTACTTAAGAGATTTAAGTTAAATGTTACAATGGTGACATACGAGACAAAAGAAAAGAAGCTTAACATGTGTGTCTTGTATGCTTTTAAGATAATATAAAATTCTAGCAACACACGGTGGATCACTTTAATGCGATACGCTGATAACCTCATGCCCGCTGCATTTGTGTATGTGTGTGTGTGTGTGTATATTTTTTTAGCCGAAACAATATCGAAATATGTTAATGTATGACGGACGAGAAACAGATATATCCTGACCGAATGGTGTAACTGTATCGTCGGTCGTCAAACAAAGGTTCTCGTTTCGTAAATGTTTATGGGAGGACGTTCTATCGAATAAAAAAGGAAAAACGATAATGCTATTTGGATCAGAGATTCGATTGGAAAACTGTACAGCGTAGTGTCTTTTGGAATGTTGATTTTAGTTTCAATTTTTTTAAATCGGTTTGTCGTCGTTGCCGAAAATGATTTACCGTCTCTGTATTAGAATCTGTCTCATATTTTATTTGTTTACCGTTTGCAAAATGCGATTCAACTTGGGTACAGCGGGCATGGGTATAAAGCGAATTCACTGTTTTGAGAATAAAGATTCATATGGATTTTAGTTCAAATATATTTCCAAAGAACCATTTATATATTGTAAGTTCTTATATGAAGCATATTTTCATATAGACAACCCAACACAGATGTACCAATAAACTTATAAGTTCTATGTAGCTGATTAGAAAGAAGTTAGAAAATTCTTCAAGTTCCGATAAAAACAAGACACGACAGTGATTGCAGCTTGAAATTAAACGTGCAAGTATTAGATTGTCAGGAAAATAATTACGGTTTTTGTGTTCTGAATTCTAACGTTAATTAATTTTGCACAAGAGACTGGACTTTTTAGCACGATTTAGTGTTTTCCAATCTTGATATATTTTAACATGCTGTGTCGTCATACATCTGAAGCCCTCGGGTTTATTTTAACGCGTTCCTCGCGAAAAAAACGCTGTGAATCCTAATATCAGATCACAGCGTTTTAAATTTTTTACTGTCACCGAGAGTTCATCTCTTCTTATTACATTTATACGTATTGTCTAGTCAAAATTAGGTATTTTTACAGTCCAGTTCCTTCATATGTGTTTTTTTTTATCTTTTATTGAGAGAAATATTGTTTTAATGTGATATTCTTAAGCGTTGGGCACACATACATTAGCGTTTCGAATTAAGGGGTGATTCGAACTCAAATGCGCGAACGGGGTGTGTTCTTAAATTATAATTTGTGTTCGGGAGCTAATGACCTCAGATGTCGATGCGTCGTAAAACCCCAATAACGAACCAACCATCTAACCTTAATTTTTTTCGATGAGTGTGTCATTTCGTCGTTAATATCTTTTTAAAGTGCATTTTTCAGTCTGTATTTTGGTAACATCGACTTTGGTTTTATTATTAATTTTGTTTCAAATCGAGGTATTGAATTGAAGATGAAAGAGGAGCAAACAATAGCTAAATTTTTGTATTCTCCGGACTTGGACCAGTGCTATTCCTTCCTCTTCCCAAACTTGAAACGTTGTCTCAAAGGGAAGAAATTCTTCTTGAATCAGGATGTCATTGCCGCCGTCAATGTATTTTGCAGACTCGCTGGATCAAGTGTATAGCCCTCAATGGAGACTATGTAGAGAAATAAAATCGTTTTTTTCCAAAAAACTATATTTAACTTGCTTTTTTACCATACTTATCAAACGACCCACGTATATCTATCTATCTATCTATATATATATATATATATATATATATATATATATATATATATATATATATATGCATGTATGTATAATTTCCTCAACTAATTCTACACTTCTCCATATCTACTGATGAGTGATTGCAAATCTGAACCAATTGTAAGAATTATTTAGTTTAATTCAGATGCCGGAAGACTTTTTTTTCTTTATCATCGTGAACTTCTACTGATGGTTCTTCTTCTCTTGTCAATTCCACTGTTAGAATAGTCTTAAGTAGACCCATGTACTTGAACAGGATTACTAGAAACCTTATTTGATATTTAATCCAGGCTGTAATAATAAACTGGTTTCATATATATTCAATTTCCTCGACTAATTCTCCACTTCTCCTTGTCTACTGACGATTGATTGCGAATCTGAATCATTTGTAAGAATTATTTAGATGAACTAAGATACTAGAAGAACTGTATAGAAACTGTTCAAAGCTGGTCGAAACGTAACCACATAAAATTTTAATATCTAAGAAAATAGTCGAGTTTTCGAACAGAGAATCGAGAAATAAATATATTTCGAGCGATTGGTGTAAAAAAATATAATAAATTTATATTTTTAAGATGTTGATACGCTTAGACATTTTTACTATTTTTATAATTAAATTTGGAAAAATTCTAGGCCCTTTATTATGCATTAGTAGAGGGTGATATTTACTTTACAACACCTTAAATATCGAATAACTCTGCATATTCTTATTAACAGATGAGTAAAGATTTTACTAGATTGAAATTAAATCAAATCATTCAATAACACATTTATGAAAGTATCAGTTTAATTATAAATTATCTAAAATAGGATGAAATCAAAAAGTAGTCTTGAAAAGAAATCAGCTAGCAACCTAATAGGTACATCTTTTTCTCTCAGTACAAAAAAAATTTTTTTTGATCAGAAACGTTCAATAATTGATTAGTAACCATTTTTGATTTTTAATTGTGTTAGTTCCATGTAAGTTAAAATATTTATAGTACTTTAGTGCTCTGAGGATGCAGAAATCTTCGTTGGAATATGGATAAACAAATATCAGATAAACGTTTACCAGAAAATTCGATCGGTCTGTGTGTTGACTGAAATATCAGTCAACGAATGAAAAACATTTCAAAATTTAAACGTATGCTCATTAAAAAGACAATGTTTGGAACAGATACTAGTTTTGTATTTTTTCAATATATGATTTTCAGATTCCGACATTTATTAAAAATTCCTCTTGTGTCTATGTCGAAATTCAGTTCCGTTCGTTTAGACAAGAACTCCGACCGCGTTCACTCTCCGGTCCGAGATATTCGTGTCGGCCTCGCTCGATTTCAACACAGTATCATATATTATTCATTCGTTATCTCATCGACGGTTCCACACCGAATCCGCACACGTACACAGACAAACGAATAAATAAAAGCTTATAAAACAAATCCGACCGAAATAATAATGTAGCATTTATGTAAAGATTACGACATGACATATTGTATCGACAACGGCGTATCCTCCAGCATTTCAATATCGATACGGGTTCGAAAACATATATCCACACAGACACTATCTGTCTCTTCGTCGTCGTCGCACGTCTCCCGTGTTCTCCGTCCCGTTCCGACAGAAACACACATAAAATATACAATGTAAATGTCTGTCGGATCTGTCAAGACGCAATTCCGTGACATATTGAAGACATTAAATTGATATTGTAAACGTTGTGCATATATTTGAATATCGTACGACTACCGATGAGTGCTCTGCTATTATTGTTATTATTTGTTCGTATTATAAGTGCCGGCCGTGGAGACTTACAAAAAAAAGAATTGAAAAAATTGTATGTTAATACGGATCGATTTTGTTCTGAGTAGAGCAGATTTCGGTTCATCATAAATATATGTACGTATAACCATTTATATGTTTTTATAAGATTGAGAACTTGTATGGATGTGTGTTTTTCATCGAAATGGTTGATAAAATTTAATGTAAATGCTAATATCTTCGATGTTTTAATGATACGAAAACGGTTTATGTTACAGCAATTTTCATACATTAGTTTTCAATCTATAACGAATATTGAACTTGGATGTTTTTGTTAAATTATATTGATATTTCAGTGTGTGTGAGAGTATCTATATACACACATATATGTGTGTATATATATATATATATATATATATATATATATATATATATATATATATATATATATATATTACTTAAGCATCTGTTCAAGTACCAATGTGTACAAAACAAACAGATTTAAATCTGAAGCGGGCCTGTGTATTAGAAAATTGATTTAATAAAGTACGGACGTTGTTTTCAGTCTACACAGACATCTCTGAGAACTTTTACTTATTAAACGTTCATAAATAATTATCTCAGCTGTAAAATATTTGTTACAACACTTGTCGAGTCTTAAGAATCCTCAAATATGTATAAATGTACATATATATATATATATATATATATATATATATATATATATATATATATATATATATATATATATATATACCGAAATGATTCAGGTTCGCAGTCATTCGTCAGTAGACATGGAAAAGTGCAGAATTAGTCGAGGAAATTAAATATATTTGAAACCAATTTATATATATATATATATATATATATATATATATATATATGTGTGTGTGTGTGTATATATATATAAATGTATTTATTTGTATTCTCGGTGCATAATAACCTATTACAAGAGTGATTGGTATTATTTTACATGTGATTATTTTTTATAATACAGTTTTACAATTAAATTAGTAATAATTGTTAGTTTAAATGATAAAATAAAGTTAAAATAATAAAATAGTACAGTAATTTATAATGTAACAGTATTAGAGAATAATATCAAGTATAGTTTATTCACTTAGACAAAATGACTGAAGTTTCAAGGCTGAAGTTATATATAAAATATATTGTTTGGTTCACGTTTAGTTTTTATAAGCATTATGTTTGGAAACTGATTAATTTGTATGAAAGTGTTCCTACATGGCTTATATTGTGGCCACAAGCTTAATAGGTCATATATATATATATATATATATATATATGGTCGTAGGACAATCACCCGTTGGATAAAAACTGCATGGACATTAACCACTCATGACAATAACCCCGGTGTAAAAAACCCCGGATATTAACCCTGGTGTAAAAATCCTCCCGGGCATGAACCTCAGTGTAAAAATCTCCCCGAGAATTAACTCGAAACGTGAATAAAAAAATCCGAACATTAACCCCCCGTATAAAAAACCCGAACGTTAACCCCCCGTATAAGAATAAAAAAAAAAATAAAAAACGTTTTCCTTGATACAACAAACAATGGATACAAAAATCTATAATTTAAAAATCTAAAAATCTGTAAATATTATAATCCTTTATAATATTTATATATTTTAAAATCACATTGTTAACATGGTAATTCTGAGTGATTCTCGACTTCCTATACTTTTTCATCGTCTAGTTTTCCATCCTCCTTTATTGAATATTCATGGATGATCTTTGTTTTTGCGTTCATCTGTAGATTATTAATATTAAAATATTCATTTAATATCGTCAGTTTACTTTGTAGATCTTCTCTACTATTAGCCTGAATTACATGGCTATATTATATTTATATATATATATATATATATATATATATATATATATGTGTGTATGTATATATATATATATATATATACTCGTAACAGAACAATTACCCCCTGGACAAAACACCCCTGACATGAACCCTCATCAATAACTCGTTGGACAATAATCCGTGTAAAAAAAACCTGGACATTGACTCCCCGTATAAGAATAAATAAATTTTTAAAAATGTATAATGACGTACATTAATGTATATTAATGTACATTAATATATAATGACAATTTATGCGGATTGAAGTACACAGACAAAGTAGAATAAGTGCAAAAGCCCCTTTTTAGAAACCTAGTCTGATAATTTCTTGATCTTCATAGACGCCATCTATTTTTGATTGCAACATTTTCGACTGGAACATTTTATCTGGCTTATAAGACGAGAGAGAAAATGTTCTACTATATTCACTCAATTCAGAATAGTTCAGATAGAATTTAAACGTCTCTCGTATACAAGAACAGAATCCATTATATAAAACATGACCATTAAGCATGATTGTATTATAAGTTATCGCTGGCGAGACTGTTTGCGCTTCGACACAGCATCGAAACGAATTAACATTTCAACGACGTGTGTGCAGAAGTAAAATGTATTAACTCAGTTGCAGAGATAATAGATAAACGTACAAGACACGTCCGCACGGATTTATTGTATTTTAATTTGCATACAGACTTATATACATTTTTTTCTCATATAGTTTCTCTTTGTCTCATCGAAAATGTGTGAAATCAAATGGCTGTTTGTAATTCTAGATAAAGAATCCAGATCTGATTAAGGAATACATTTTGTATTCTCTTTAAATAACTTATTTTTATTTAGTAATTGATGTCAGATTTTAAAAGCTTTAAATGAAATTTAACTTTTTATCATCACAAGTGATATTTTTTTCGATCCACAAGTTATCTACAACGTTTCTGATTAAAAACGTTCAGTACATCATTTTTGATCGATGCTTATGCATGTTTCGATGATAAAGCTATTTCTTGAGAGTGCAGAAAATTTAAATTCAAATAATTACTATCTCTTAAATCTTTTAAATCACAAAGATGCTCCGCTGCCTTCTCGCTGTCCCCCTGGGGGTGGGCAGGGCCCGCCTACGTTCACTAACACTCGCTCTCTCCTAACAAAGAACAGAAATCAACAACTTATACGCACAAATAATCTGCGTGACATGCAAGTCGTATCATTTTTATTGGAAAAGTTTATACAAATTAACAATAAAGCAATATGTGAAAATGTGTAACATTTTTTTTTACTTTAAATCTTCAGTGAATACAATATTTTGAATAATTTTTTTATCAGTTTCACATAGAAATCTTATGTCCTCTTTCGTGGTACAGCGTGATATATATATATATATATATATATATATATATGACTGATGTCAACCAATCAGAATAGAGACCACGCTATCTGCATCAACCAATCAGAACACGAATAAATTTTCCAAACAGTGTGCACAGAACTGATTTTTAATTATAGAACTATGTGAAAAATTATAAGTTGGAAAACAAAAACGATACAAACTTATTCATCAGCCCAATATTTTAAAAATGTATTAATCTTTTTTTTAATCAGAGGGGGTGATGATCCTTTTATTTACTGTTTATATATATATATATATATATATACTCTTATGTATATTTCTATATTTATTTTAATTTCCAATGGATTTTGAGAAAGTTATCGATAAAGATATTGAAACAAAGGACTTGTTGATTATGTACAGTGTGAACTAATAATAAATATTTAAAGAGAAATTTATTATGGTTTTTAAAAACCCATAGTTGAGTAAATTGTATATTACTGATTCATCAGACTCACACACATGCATCTATATGTATATATATATATATATATATATATATATATATATATCAAAGTATTAAATTTCAATTAAGAAATGGAGAGAGGAGAACGAACATTACACACACACACACAAAAGCATGTATAGAATAAGAGTGAATTGTGAATCGCGGGACTTCGACGCAATCTCGTTATTGTGTTCTGTGTAACCAGACACCCATAGATGTTGTTTTGTCGCGTGTGGGACGGTGCCGGAGGGTCGCGCGGGTGGTCCGCGTTCGACCTCGGTTCGTGTCGGCCGGCGGCGTTCCCCTCCGTTCTATCCGCCTAACGTGCGTTCTCGCGTCGCCGCGCCCCTGCCGAGTCTCGAACCCGTCCGATATGGACATCGGACTTTTTTATAATGGGCCGTAATTGTCGTGAATGATGTTTGAGCTGACATAAATAACGAGGAAATACTGATATGGCCTGTCGGCTGTATTGAAACGTTCATGACGACGACGACGAAGACTGACTGATCTCCTGCTTTGTTGCATGATATTTACACACAACACACACACACACACACACATATATATATATATATATATATATATATATATATATATATTACAAGTCTTAAAGAAGAAAATAGCGCTGGTGTTTAAACATTTCCTTTTCTCACGAATCGAAAATTAATAATGCATTTTGTAAAACATTTACATTAGAAAACATATTCAAGTCTATTCAATCTCTGAATCTTGTTTTATTCTTTTTAATTTAATGTTAAACTTACGTTACTCAACTCTTTTAGGGGTTGTCGTTCAATTGTTATACCACTGAAAAATGTACATCTCTAGATAATGGAACGTTTCATGGATCTTGAACGCTGATCATTGTAGTTTTTTAAATAAGATTTGCGGATATTGATAAGGAAAAAAAACAAGAATTCACAACAGAAATTCTTTATTTTTTAATTTTATTTGATTCAATTATTCAGTTGAAATGTGAATTTAATGACACAGTTCTGTGGCTAAACACACAGTTCACTCTCACAAATAAATTCTATTCCATTCACAACAAACAGTTTTTTTATGGTCAACAATAGATCATTGTTTATCATTTTTAACTTTTCAGTTCCGAAAATCAATTTAATATATAAATTAGATCAGAATATGCCAACTTAAACAATTTATTTACAAAATGTCAAATGATTTCATTATATATATATATATATATATATATATATATATATATATATATATATATATATATATATATATAATTCCTAGACCCGTCTATAGTTAACTCTTTTTTAACTTACATTTTGAATCTAATATCTTAAACGTTCGAATATTACAATCAAATATTTTTAAGTGTATCATTAATCGTTCAATTCCTCCAATACTTGATCTTCAATTTTCAGCCCCAGAGTTGTATTCAAAGAATGAACCATTTACACTACAGAAAATACACTCAGAGGTCTCGACACACATCAAATAATTTCGTTTATTTTTGACACTGTCTAAATTCATTTCCACAAGTCCACCATTGTCTACACACTCCGAAAAGGTTTTCTTATCAAAACGTTCAAAACTTGCCGAATTTAATTTACTGCAATGTCACTGGAAGACAAATTAGTCTGAATCAAAAAATCAACATTTTTCTGCTTTGGACGTTACTATTCGTTTCAAATCTGAGACTGTGTATATACTTCTTCAGTTTAGAGTACTGATAAAAGGTTGATTGTGTTAAATAGAATACTAAAGGTTTATCTTCAGGTTATTGACATGATTTTATTACCGTAAATATAAAAAGAACACCTCTATCACATTTTCGGTGATCTTTCAGTCCTCATTCAACTGTGTGTTACCATTTGAAGTGTTGTCATCTATCAATTTTTATAGAAACTCTTCTGCTGGAAACGTTTCTGTATTTTAGATATATGAGAACAGTGCTTTCAATAAAACATTAAATCTGCTTTGATTGCACGAAAGAGACATGTCTGTTTGCCTGAAATGCTCTACGTGAATATAATTTGTTAATTCAACAACTTACACCCCTAAACTGAAGGGGAAAAAACTCGAAAGAAAACCGAACGATAGCTGCATAAAAGATATTTTCTACCCCCAAACTTCTCAATCTTTAATCCACCACTACATATGTTTCAAAAGAATATATCGAAAAGTATACTGAATGTGTGCTTTTCAAACCCATCTACCATTTATTGTACACCTTTTTAGTTTTAAAAAATAGTGAATTTTACCTTCTGGTTTCTTCTCTTTTATACTCATTTGACAATACTGTTTTATTGAATTCTTTTATTGGATAGAGAGCGGAAAAAATGAAAATCGGATGGAGCAAGATCATGATAATAGGGCGGATGTGGAATTACCTCCCAATCAAGCTCTCGAATAGCCATTTTTATAATATTATCAGAATGTGGCCTGGCATAATCATGCTGAAGAATCACTTGATACCATCGTCCAGGTCGTTTTTCTTGAATTCCGACCTCAAGACGTCAAACGAAATAATTTGATAAATTCTATTATAAGCATGGAATTCTAGACAACTTTCTGAATATTTCTATAAATCATACCGACTACTGACAACCTTTATATATGCTTAAACATTTTTGAATACTTGTATCGT
>CM068316.1:2361302-2471302 GCA_034766995.1 Acanthacorydalis orientalis | reverse complement strand
ATTAATTCAGTACCTTTTTTTTATAAAAAATGAATGTTTATTTACAAAAAAATGGAATACGTTTCAATCCTCAAAACATCTCCCATTACTTTATACAATTTAGCTCCATTCATCGGGTAACTGACTGAATCTCTTGTAGAAAAAAAGATGGCGGCTTCGAGTCGATGAAGTCGTAATGCATTTTTGGACCTCTTCCACTATTTTAACATTGTTTACATGTTTTATGCGCCACAATAGCTTCCTTCAAAGCTGAACAAATCATTCCAGCATTTTTTTCAACTGGAATCTGAGATGTATGCAATGCCTAATATCTTGCTTTTCGAATGCTTTGCTTTTCATTTCCATCTTTTTTGTGAGGTTATGCCAACTGATTGTCCAAGATATATAGTGTTTTTAATTGTTAAGGTTGGCACTTTAAAACGACGAGAAAATATTTTAATTAAAACAAAGTTATGATTGATTCAAGTTATAGGTACAGAATTAATTTTTACACCTAATAATATGGATGTTTTATACCATCAAGTCTTGTTTCATTTTCGTGCCTCTTCCACTGCTTTAGCATTTTTTGCATGTTTTATGCATCACAGCATCTTCCATCGAAGCTGAACAAATCATTCCAGTGGCTTCTCCAGCATTTTTTTTTCAAATAGAATGCGAACAGTATGCAAATATCTTATATGCTGATTTTCAGAGCCCATTGTCTTCACTTCTGTTTTGTGAGATTATACCAACTGTTTAGCCAAGATATATAGTTTTTTTTAAATGTTAAGGTTGGCACTTCAAAATCTTAAATTGACAAGAAAATATTTTAATTATGATTGATTCGTTTTAAAATCACGGAATTCACTTTAATAGCTAATATAATAAAAAAACATTTTGATCAGAAAAAAGGATGGCGAGCGTGGAAAGAAAATTCATGTGTGAAAATGAATTTATCAGTATCAGAAATGATAATTGTAACTTTTTATCATATTTTGTACTCTGAGCTGATTATTATTTGTGTGTGAGATATTTTTAGAATCTGAGTATTGAGTCTGTTGATTCAATTTAAAGGCACAGAATTAATTTTCACAACTAATATTTTAACTTGTTCCTCCAAGGAAACTCTGTTAATACCCAGCTAAACAAATGTTCGACCCAGAAGTCAATAATCAGCTCACAGTGTCTTAAATGTGTTGTTTGGTTTAGGAGCTTTTAACTATTTTTTATTCTATTTATTACTTGTTGTCGAATCAAGAGTGTATATTTTTCCAGTTCAGATCCTTTTCTTTTCTATAAATAAAAAACGGCCCTCCTACTCCTCAGACATTTTTATTCGTGTTCTGATTGACTGACAGAGATCGCATGTTTTCTGATTGATACTTGAAAAATCAAATGATTTGTTCTGTAAATAACTAATAGTATTTTAAGACATCTCGACAATAAAAATTTAAATAGGGAGAAAGAAATTGAAGCTTGATTACAAGTAAAAAAATATCGTGGAAGACTGAAAATTAATACAGATAAAGTCGAAACTCGGCGTAGAAGAAAGAGTTGAGAACTTAACAGAGGCAAAAGCTTCAAAATGTAGGTCATGCTCGTCCCGGGGGTCGTCTAGTGAAGCGAGTAGAGGGCGTAGTCCTCTGGTAATAAGAAATTTTCAAAATATTCCATGCAAATAAAACCAAACCGATTTCTGTTCAGTCATTTTCATCGGATTGTCTCGATTAAACGTGATTTCATTGTTAAGAATCGAACCGAAAGCACCGTACATTTCATAATATTGATCATTCGTCTCACTTTTCTTATTGTCTTTGCATATCTTCACGTACGATTAGACATTATGGACGGGTACGTTTGTGTGTACGCATGCACGAGCGACGTAAACTGTGCGTTACGATATGCATAAGAAGATCCTCCGATCCGTCTGTCTGTGACATATCCATAATAATAGCGTGCCACGTAGTGTTTTCTTTTTTTTTTTGAATAATTTTCAACGGTCGAAACGGACGCATAGGTGTGCCTCGTAGACAGATACAGAATTAATGGTATGTCTGTTCGATGTAAATTGTATGCAAGTAGATGCATCACCACTGTCATTTCACTGAACTTATTTTTTTCCATTCCAGCAACGGTCTATGACATCCACACACATATACACACATTTATATACGTATATATATATATATATACATATATATACACTAGGGTCGTTTGATAAGTTTGGTAAATTTCTATAATGTGGCGCCGTCATTTATTTGGTAACGTCACAGGTTTCAAGTGTCACTTTTCAAACTAGCATAGGTGTAATTTCAACCAGAAGCGACTCGTTGTTCACTTTCCATAGATGTTTGAAACGATCATTGTAGTAATTGCCACAAAAAGGGAGAAAACGAGCAAGCCCTATGCGTAGATTCGTCACTGGATGAAACATGGATCCACCGTTACATATCTGAGTCGAAGCAGTAGCCAAAACAGTGGACAGTGGCTGGTGAAAATGCGCCGAAGAAGTCGAAGACCGTTTTGTCGACTGGGAAGGTGATAGCTGCTGTTTTTTTGGGATTCGCAAAGAATCATCCTGATCAACTAGTTAACAGAGGGAAAAACGATAACAGGAGCCCATTATGCAACATTATTGGACCGTTTGAAAGAAGGGCTGAACGAAAACGCCTAAGATTGGCGCATAAAAAAGTGTTCTTTCGCCAGAACAACGCATTGTCTCACAAATCAACCGTCTCAATGGCAATATTGCACGAATTAGGCTTAGAATTGATTCCTCGTCCACCCTGTTTTCTAAACTTGGTGCCGTGCGACTTCTTCCTCTTTCCAAACTTGGAAATTTGGCTCGGTGGGAAGAAATTCTTGTCGAATGAGGATGTCATCGTAACCGTCAATGCTTATTTTGCAGACCCACTGAACCAAGTGTATTAATTTTTATTTTTCAACGGTATTTTTTTGCTTGTAATTAAGCTTCGATTTCATTTTTTTCGAATCATTACATGTGATGAAAAGGGGATTCTGTATGATAGCAGAAAAAGATCTGGACAATGGTTAAATGCAAATGAAGCTCCAGGACACGCACCCAAGCCGTGATTACACCAAAAAAAAAACTTATGGTTACTGTGTGGTGGACAAATAAAGGAATAATCCATTATTCTTTTTTAAAACCAGGCGAAGCAATTACGGTTGATTCATATTGTCGCGAAATCGACAATGCGAATGAAAAATTAAAAAAAGAACAGCCAGTGCTAATCCAATAGACATGGGCCAATACTGTTGCAAGACAATGCTCGACCATACACATCTCGAATCGCAATTCCCAAATTGAATCCATTAAATTATGAAAATTCACCGCATCCCCCTTATTCAACCAGATCTTTCACCGACAGACAATCATCTTTTTCGCTACTCGGAATATTATTTAAGAAATAAAAAAATCCGAAACCAAACAGAAGTGATTCAACGGTTAGAAGACTATATAAGCTCTAAAAATGTCGATTTTTATACAGATGGGATAAACAATCTAATTTCTCATTTGCAAAAGACCGTTGAAGCTAATGGAGCTTATTTTGATTAAATATGTTTTCCAATTTCCGCAATTTCGTATGTTACACTCTAATATATTGTATTACAAGTTTTAATATAACGAGAATCATTACAAATGATAAGTAAATTAAGATTTTAAATCATAATAGTAGCAATCATACGAATATATTTCTCTTCCGAACAGAACAGTTTCAAGATTTTCATTTTTGTTTAAAAGAAAGAAAACTGTTTCTGATTCACTAACTTGACATCAGTATCCAGTTATATGAAAAAAACTAATAATAAATATAATACAGTTATGAAAGATTTAGAAGGTTTTAATGGCAAGCAAACGAATGAAATTAAAAAGAAACATTGTTTTCATGAAAATAAATTAATACAATTTTCAATGTTACACTTAATACAGTCCACACACCTATATACATATACATATATATATATATATATATATATATATATATATATATATATATAAATCTGAGTATTTTGATAAGTATGGTAAAAGAGCAAGTTAAACGTTTTTCTTTTTTTTTTAGAAAAAATCGATTTTATTTTTCCAAGGCTGTTAGAGCTTTTAACTAATTTTTATTCTATTTATTACTTTTTGTCGAATCTAGAGTGTATATTTTACTAGTTCAGATCCTTTTCTTTTCTATAAATAAAAAAAAAATCTTCTTACTCCTCAGACATTATTATTAATGTTCTGATTGGCTGACAGAGATCGCATGTCTTTGGTTGATACTTTAAAATGAAAAATCAAGTTATTTATTCTCTAAATAACTAATAGTATCGTAAGACACTCGACAATAAAAATTCAAATAGGGAGAAAAAAATTGAAGCTTATACGGTTTCTTCTAGTCTTAATTCACTGATAAAAAATCAAATCTAAATATTATTTCATATACTGTAGCATTCTCATTTTTTTTCCTCCTCTTAAATTCATCACTGATTCAATTACGCCAGATCAACGTTTGTTCAAATACCTGTACATCTTCACACGCTGTTTTATTCACACGCCGAATCAAAACAAATCACACAGTTCCGTACAAACACTGTGCCGAGGTAGAAATCCGCACGGATCGACACGTATCCGCTGTTATCGAATTGAAAAAAAAAACACACACACAAAAAACGGGATAACGACGGGCCGAGCCGGGGAATTAACAAACAGAAAAAAAATCGAATCGCGAAACAACCCTAAATCAAAACAGAATGCCTTTTTCACCGAGCACGTCGTTCCGTTTCATTCGACAAACGGTCCTCTCGGTCTTTTACCTATAAGGCAAAACGTATCTGTAATAAAAACACCACGTTTCGGACGAGAAACGGACAGGAATGTCTGGTCGTGTCTCGTTCGCGCGCGCGCGGATCCGGATATGTCCGTTTCTGTTTCGGACCGTCGACGCGGGCCGCTCTCGTCACAGTATCCACCGATACCGGCCCGCAGGCTATTTTTAAAGGGGGAATCTCTTGTGCGACCATGTTTAGTGACCAGTTGGACCGGCACACAGCCTGGCCGGCCGACTGGCTCGCAGGTAGGTGTGCAGACGGCGGATCAGCGGCTCGAACCCTGCCGCGGGCTATGTGTGACATTCCTCGACGGGAGGACATTTTAAAATACCAACAGATGTGGTTGCACTTTATATGTACATACATACATACACATATATATATATATATATATATATATATATATATATATATAAAGTGAATCTTAAATACAAATATTATTCAAGTAAAAACAATCGTCTTCAAGTACTCTAAAGATGTATAAAGGTTATCTACAACTAAACGATTCAAGTTACTTATTAAAAAATATAGAATATTGTCGTATCCCTCGGGCGTTGGTTGTCAGAACGATTCCAGTTGGTGTCCGATGGTCGATTCTGATGACGGATTTGCAGCCCCTGTCATTTATTCTTTGTCCAAACGTACCACTCTTATCTATTTGAATTAAAAACGGCTAGGCTCTAATTCGTGAACGAGATTAATTCAAAATAAAAATCGATCGATTGATATATTCGGTACAATAATTTATACAGCAAATAAAAGTTAATTACGAGAAGCCATTGCGGAGCGAATTGGTGCAAGAGATTTGGATCAAAGCGAAGGATCTATGTACTGCAATGTTCGTTAATAACAAAATGCTGTCGGAAACTGTCCATGCATCCGTTTTTATACCGACTTGTATTTGATTAGGATAATCGCTTTTTCGGTTTTTGAAACTTTTTTCCAGACTTCTGAACTTAATCAACACTCATTACCTTAATTTTTTTCTTGCACGAATTAACGGTGTTTCTGATCAGCCTATGGTAAAAAATAATTTTTTTAAGCTGTATGGTAGCCGTCCCTAGGGGAATAAAGTGCCCCGACAACAGCTAGAGTCGGCATATGTTGAAAGATCAGCTTATGGCTCAGTAGGCGATCGCGCTAATCGTGAGCTATAAGTTAATCATTCAACATTACCTTAAAAACCCACATTCCTTTTAATACCGATTAAAAAGCCAAAGTCTAAGATCCCTGAGTCCACACTCACTACCGTCCAACGCACAGCTCTGCGGCGTTGCGCAAAACTTTCAACTCAATGAAATTCATTTCGATTTTGATTTGATCAAGAGTGCAATATCATAAAATTTTTCACAGCTTTGAGACAAAGCACAATTGTCTGTCATGGCATTTCCTACTTTGTATTTGGTGGAATCAGGTTTCAGTCGTGTGAATTATTTACTCAGCCTAACGCGGAATCGCCTTGATTCTCGGTTATCTCTCACAACAATAGAACCGGATAAAAAAAACTTGCTTATGCTCATCAAGCACAAGGGTCATATTGATCGAAAAATACTTACAGTATAAACTTTTACTTCATTATTGTATTTTGTATAAAGTATAAAAATTATAATAAAACATGTTCTATTTACAAACAAAATATTTAAATAGCTACCTTTCTACCTGTAGGACGGGGAGGGGGCACAGGAAGGAAACAAGGTCGGAAGGGGATTACGGTTGGAAATAGGTCGAGAAACACTGGTCTATACAAGCCAGATCACAGTTTATTCTAGAACAAATAATTGTTCAATTCTAATAATTATTCATTTCAAATTGTAATTAAATTCTGTTGATGGACAATGATCTGTTCACTCCACTTCTGTTCTCTTTTTTATTCATTTTTCTTTCCTCGATCACTTCTCTGTTTTTTAATTTCTCAATTTTCTCTGTAGCCTCCTAAGGGAGATGTCATGACAGACAATCGTGCTTTATCTCAAAACTGGGAAACTTTTTAGATATTATACTCTTGATCCAAAAATGATGTTTTTCTTGACTGTCAGTTATTTTGGTTGATATATTGCTCTGTAGCTCTTTAAGCACTTCTTAGATTCTATTGATGGTCACTTGTCTGTTCGCTCCACTTCTGTTTTCTTTTTTTCATTTCTCTATTTTCTTTTTTCTTTTCTGGGTCACTTCTCTGTTTTTTTTTTCATTTCCCACTTCTCTCTGTAGCCTTCTAATCTTGTGCCGTTCCTCCCCTTTTACATGATTTTCACCTGTGGACCCGTTGTAATATCTTGAAGCTCACCGGGAGCCATATGACCTCAAAGATGAGAACCCCTAGTGTAGACAGTTATGACTCAAGTAATTGTAAATATGATGTAGATCGTAGTTATGACTCAAATATTTATATGAATGTGTGCCACAACATTCAGAATTTCTTTCACAGACAAATTATTTTTCATCCAACAAACCACACTTTTTCTGGTCAAAATGTTCAACATTCATTGTTCAAATCATCGATTTTGATTGTTGCTTAAGAGTATCTATCCATCATCTTCAGAGTACCGAGATACAGAATTTTCTTTGTACCTTATCGTTTTGCAAACGATGACATAGCTATCAAATTTTTCATAAGCAACGATCAGAAATGACCATTAATGATTAATTGAAAATTTTCATTGGCTGAAGAAAAGAATTCGTCTCTGTAAATGAATTCAATCACAGTGTCAGAACTATATTATATACTTTTTATCTGAAGCAGAAATGATTTTTACTGACGGAATGAAACAGAAAACTCTTACAAGAAAAAATCTCTGTTCTTGACTTGAAAACATTGATCTTGGACAAACCGTTTAACTTACAGTTTTAATAAACAAATGAGGTTGTATAGAACTAACAGTGAAACACATACAGGTACAATATTTAAAGAGATAACAGCAGCGTTCAATCAGATTTATTTCCATTCAAACTTCCAAACTCATTTCGGAAATCACGAACTTGACATAAAATGGTAGGCGTGCAATACAAATAGCTAATAGCTGACCCGCGAAAACTGAAAAATAATTTATAATATACATACATACATATATATATATATATATATATATATATATATATATATATATATATATAGGTAACAGACAATGACAGCGCGAACGTGCAAGGCTATAATTAGTAGACAAACAATCTCCACCTACAACCTATTTAACACCTCTGCTGGCAATAACAAATCGGTTCTGATCGTAAGTACGTCTCTCATCTATCCGTTTATTATACGAACCCACACACACACATAAACGTACACGATTCGATCGTACGCCTCTACCAGGTCATAATATACAATTATAGGTTACGGTTAGGAAGAGTTGTAATTATACAATCTGGGCGCACGACACGAGACACGCCGCGCCGGCCGGGCTCCGAAAGTCGTCGATTTCGGTCCAGTTCGGAACGATTTCCACGCAAAAGTGGGCACGGTGTTTTGATTTCATATTGAAATAACACAGTCGAATCGTTTGGATCGTTCTGAAACAACAGATTTTATTAGGAGGTCGCATTGAAATCCGCTGTTTTTAATGGTTTTACATTTGAATTTTTATTTTCTTTATCGGGTTAATTACCTTCTTCATCTCATCACTACTTTCATCAGGAAACGTTGAAATTACTGACATTCTTTTCTGTGTCCTTGTATGTAAAACCGCATCTTCATTATCTTCTTCAACCTCGTCACCTACTTTCATCAGAAGGCGTCACAGGTGTTATCGCTCTTTTCCGTTTTCTTGGATGTAGAGATATATTTTCATCACTATCAGTAAAATTCATCTGGGAGGATAAATAAAAACACTATTCACTTCACAAGTTTTTCTATTACATCCTATAATACCTTCTCTAGATAGCAGACCTAAGATTCACGAAATAAAGAGGAAACTGCCTAGAGAAATATTCTAAATGTGCTAAAATTACAAAAATGTATACATTTTTTACCCAAATTTTACTATAAATACCAAGAGTGAATATTTTTCTACATGACGGTTATACTTGGCATTAAACAAAAAAAATGCCGTCTTTTCATTTCGAGCATGCTCGACATAAACGGTTAAGGGGTTAAAGAAACATCGATAGATATCAAATCAATTAATTTGTTTTAAAGTAACTTTATAATTAAGCTTCAAAATTTTTTATATAACTCTAAATTGAATTTCTCTGTTTCAGTCATGTGTATCCATTCAAATATAATTAATTAATTTAAATTCATTAAGAAAAATCGCAAATCTTAAACGTTTTTATTCGAATTAAAAGAGTTTTCGAATTTTTTTTCTACATGACGAGTATATTCGACATTAAACAAAAAAACATGCCATCTTTTCATGACAAGCATGCTCGACATAAACGCTTAAGGGGTTAAAGAAACATCGATAGAAATCAAATCAATTAGTTTGTTTTGAAGTAACTTTATAATTTAGTTTCAAAATTTTTCATATAACTAAATGGAATTTCTCTGTTTGTCACACATATCCATTCAAATATAATTATTTTATTTAAATTCATTAAGAAAAAATTTTTTAAGAAAAAAAAACAGTTACAATATTTCTTTATGGAACGACGAAACACTATAATTAAACTATTTGTGATTTCAAGTTAAACACATATTTGTTAGAGACTGTATGTTACATTATTCAAGTCTATATTTTAAACTGATGTACTATACTTTGTGTGACGAAAGAAGAATCCATTCGATAATAGAATTTCAATGCTTGTTTTTCTTTTAACAAGCCGAGCGCTGCCATTTTTTTAAATCGTCAATGTATAAACACTTTCTTACCAATGCACATATTTATCTTTAAACCTACAAAAAAAAAGTGCAACGTACTGTGGTTTCACGAACTTCACCGCGTTCGCTGGACGATCGAACAGTAAAGACAAACACATTTTTTCCATGTATGATCCGTTCGAGTGTATTAAAATCCAGCTAATGTAACACCGCTTTCTTTCATGCCCAATAAAACCGCTCCCGTTGTTTCCACACATGTGCCGACGATAAAAAAAAAACACAGTTTCCGTATCTGCCCGTCGGTTTGTTTAAAGAACCCAAAAACGTTGTATTACGTGTTCATTACAAAAGTCTAATATTTATACATGAAAACTTTGCGAACGATCCAGTAATTATAGATGACGACGTCGGGCGAGGATGATAATGGATGAACGGATGCATAGAGAGTAACTTATCAAACTTTGTCTACACGTCAAGTGAAGCGTTTATATAAACAATACACACACACATACATACATACATATATATATATATATATATATATATATATATGTATGTAATGTGGGTTATAAGTGTGTGTATAGGTATGCATGTACTATAATGTTAAAACGTGTGAATTATAAAGGAATGTAGGCTCCTGCGATAGAATCGAACTAAATAAATATTAGCTTTTAAATAGGGTGGAGCGACCATAAAGAGAAAAGGTTAGACGAGAGAACAAAATTATGAAAATAGAGTACGACGTTATAAGTACAATCCGTGGGCCGGGAGTGTTAACAGTCGATGGAATTGAAAGCGGGCATCGAGACGGAGACATTCTGTACCGGTTATCGTCTTCGTTTCAGACGATTTCTCTGTAATTGTAGTTTTGAAACGCGACGAAATGTTTGACAGTAGATGGTATCTTCTTTCAGATTAGATCATTTGACACGTTCCGTGTCTCCTGTACCATTTCCGGTACATGCCTTAACCTCGTTTCCGGGCTAAGATATATTTTTATCATTGATAGATGAAGTCGAGAGAACAGTCGTTCGTGCGAATATGAATAAAGTTATTTGTTTGGTATACAGTGCGTCGTTTTATAGTTTCAACACTGACTCTGCTAATAAATAAATTTCCAGCTAATAAAAAATTAAAAATATATAATTTTCACATATTTTCCCAACTCTATACCGTGATTGTACCGTAATTGGTACACGTGTCCTGGTAATGACACTTGTTCAAAAACGGCTTGACACAGAAAGTGTTAATGATTGTATGTTTTGTTTCTGTTAGATGTACTTCGGTTAATTCGGTGCCTTTTTTTGTAGGAAATTAATGTTTATTTATAGAAAAAATGGAATACATTTCAATCCTTACAAAATGTCTCTCATTATTTTGTATAAATTTGCTATATTTACATATCTAAAATGTTTTTTTCCAAAATTAATACCGTTTATTGGTTCTAGGAGAATCACTTCCTGGGAACTCCCCCCTTTACTCGCCGTGTACCTCCTCCCCCGGACATTAATCCAAACAATGTACAAACTAATTCGGGTCTTTGTTTAAATAGAAAATGAGTCGAATACATTTCAATCCTAAAAACATCCCTCATCGTTTTGTATAACTTTGCTCAATCTGTCAGGTAACTGACGAATCGGTTGTTGAAGAAAAGATGTGAGCTTTGAGTCGATTAAGTCGTTGTAATGCATTTTCTGATCTTTTTCACTGTTTTAGCATTTTTTTGCATGTTTCATCAGTTACAAGACCTTCCATTAAACCTGAACAAATCATTCCCGCGGCTCCGGCAGCCCTTTTTTCAACTGGTCCTTACAAAATATCTCCCATTATTTTATATAAATTTGCTATATCTACATATCTAAAATATTTTTTCCAAAATTAACACAATTTATTGATTCTAGGACAATCATCCTCTGGGAACTCCCCCCTTGGACATTAACCCTCCGTTAATAACCTCCCGGACAATAATCCCCGTGTAAAAAAAAACGAACATTAATTCACCGTGTACCCCCTCCCCCGGACAGTAATCCAAACAATGTTCAAACTAATTCGGTGTCTTTGTTTAAATAGAAAATGAATCGAATAAAATCCTTAAAACATCCCTCATTGTTTTGTATAACTTTGCTCAATCTATCTAGTAACTGACGAATCGCTTGTTGAAAAAAAGATGTGAGCTTTGAGTCGATTATGTCGTCGTACTGCATTTTCTGATCTTTTTCATTGTTTTAGCATGTTTCATCCATCACAACACCTTCCATCAAACCTGAACAAATCATTCCCGCGGCTTCGGTAGCCCTTTTTCCAACTGGAATGCGAAAAGTTTACAATGCCTTATATACTGCTTTTCGGAGCCCATCGTGTTCACTTCAGTTTTGTGAGATGAGTGTGTGTGCTTAGACAAGATTTATAGTTTTTTAAATGTCGACGTTGTCACTTGAAAATCTAAAATTGACAAGAAAGTAATTTGATTTAAAACAGAATTATGATCGATTCAGTTTAAATGCACAAAATTAACTTTCATACCTAGTATAATAAAAGTCTGTATTCGGTAATTATTGAACAGTTCGATCATAAAAAAGTATGGCGTGTGAAGAGTGAAAAGGCCATTTGTAAAAATGAATTTAGCGGTGTCAGAAATTATAATTTGTAACTTTTTATTATGTTTTATATTCTGAACTGATTATTTTTTGTGTGTGCGATATTTCTAGAGTCTATGTCGAGTTATACAGACGGTACTTGACTTGATGATTTTAATATTTGAAAGTATCAAGTGGCTACGCCTTATGATATTACGGTCGTTTCCCCACAGGTGGAGGGGGGAAACTCAGGAGGGGGTTTTACCCTCGTTTCCTAAACCTTTCCCTCCCCTAACAAATAACAGAAATTGACAACTTATACTCACAAACAATCTTCAACAACATTTAAGTAATTTTTTTTTGAAAAGTTTACAAAAATTAACAACAAAATACAATGTTAAATTGTATAATGATTTTTTTACATCAAAGCTTCAATGAATACACTATTTCGAATAAATTTCTCATCAGTTTTACACTGAAATCGTATACGTTATTTCGTTGCACACCGTGAGAGAGATACATACATGTGACTGATGTCAACCAATCAGAACAGAGATCTCCATCAATCAATCAATCAGAACGCGAATAATATTTTCGAAGAGTACGCACGGGATGATTTTTAAATATCAACAGATATAAAAAACAATGAATTTATATGCGAAATAAATCGATTGAGAGAAAGCTTCATAGATGATCTTCCTTGTCTTTCTGTTCCCATACATTTCTTCTTAAGCTGTCATCATCAGACGAGCTTTTTCTCATATACTGATGAAGATATATAGTAATAGTTATATAAATAGTTTTTTATATCTAGATTTATGATACAAATATATTAAACAAAATTATCCAACAAATGATGCGAATTAGAATCCAAGAAAATACTAACGGATACATTAAAGAAGTGATTATAGTTTAAGAATGTTTTTATTTTTTTTTAGTCAGAGCGGTGGGTGATTATTTTATTATAAAATTTCCAAAAAGTGCGCACTGAACTGATTTCTAATGGTAGAGAGATAAAAAGTCTGTCTTAATGAACACAATTCTTATAAAAAAAAATGTCAAGTTCATCTTATCGAATGTGTTGTACATATATATATATATATATATATATATATATATATATATATATATATATGTATGCTATTTGAATGAGAATAATTAAAAAGTAAAAATTAGAGATTTTTATGGAGGGAAAACGGTCCAACCAGATCAATGTCCCCTGGTCTGTCTTAATGAACACAATTTTTATAAAAAAAAATGTCAAGTTAATGTTATCGTACGTGCCGTACAACCGTGTGAAGAATCCTACCGAAAATTGTGTAGTAGGAATAATGATGGCCATCTATACGAAACGAAAACTTCCTGCTCGGTTCTAGTTTCAATTAGCTTCGACAAATAGTGGCTTTTGTATGCTTAGGTTGGTCGGAAAACGAACAACATAGAATGAAAAACAAATTCACGATTAAAATTAACAGGTACGCGGAGACGCCGCTCCCCCGTCCACAGCAACTGTTCCAGATATCGTGCGGAGCCGATGGGAGTAAAACCGAGTCTCGCGTCTCTTCCATCCAATTGTGTTTTCGGCAGACGAATCGACACACACACACACACATCAAGCGCACATAGAACTTTTGTTTCCTTTATATACAAGCGACGTACTGAGAAAACATTCACTTCGTTTATACTTTAATTAGTGGATGGCGGTGACGGGTACGGGCGTTCGCTGGTACGGTTTTCCGGTATAAACGAATGAGACAGTGTCTTAAATTCGTATTATTTCTATCCAGGGATATACTTCATAGATTTGTCTAAACTATTCTGAACTACTTGATGATCGTTTCGTTTGTACCTTACTTTCTTTCTAAATCTATTTCAATAAATATTTAATGTCATTACATATTTGAATTGCTGAAAAAGTATAGTTATTATGACCTGAAAATCTGTTAAATCTATATATATATATATATAAATTGCAATAAAACTGCAACAAATGATAAATGTCTTTCGAAAATGAACACTAAATAATTTTAAATAGATGAAAATAATAACAGTTAGAAAGAACAAGTGTTTTCATAAATGTATTCACACATGAATATAATCTTATTTTCTCATTTCCGTCATTATATATATATATATATATATATATATATATATATATATATATATATGTGTGTATGTGTAAATATGTGTATATGTATATATATGTATGTATATATACATACATACATATATATATATATATATATATATATATATATATATATATCTGATGAACCAGTAATATGTAATTTACTCATTTATGGATTTTTGAAAATTATAACACATTTTTCTTCAAATATTAATTGTTAGTTCACACTGTATTATTGTATTATCCTTTGATTCAATATTTTTATTGACAACTTTCTCAAACCCCATTGGAAATAAAACACACACACATACACATACACACACATATATATATATATATATATACACTAGGGGGCTTCGAAGAAGCACACCCGCGACCGTCTTCATCTTCAAAGTTTTCGTCCCCAGCATGATATTTTTGGAACCACCATTGCACCGAACGTTCCTTAACAGTACCCACACCAAAAGCATCATTTAATTTACGAGCAACTTCAGTTGCTTTACTACCCATTTTGAATTCATACAAAATTTTTTTGCTGATTTGCTTCTTTTCCTTCTTTAATTCAATAGCCCAATTTGAAGAAAAATTGATAATAAAACCAAAGTCGATATTACCAAAAGACAGACCGAAAAATGCACTTTATGATGTTATTAACACGAACACAATGAAACGACACGTTCATTGAAAATAAAATAACGTTAGAATTCAGAAAACAAAAATCTGCAATTATTTTGCTACCGACCTCTTATAATTGTTACTTTTTATTATATCTTGTACACTGAACTGATGTTAAATATTAATTCATTGAATCATCTGTCGAAGCATAGTTCATCAGTCTCTATCGAAGGTTTCCCGTGCTCGTGAAATTCGTTCAGGTGTTGTGAAATAAATTGTCAGATCTGGTCTTAGATCGTCTGCGACAGATTGCCGTCCTTGTTCGAATCATTCATTCCACTTGAATACTGGCAGTTTTACTCCGACACGCATCACCACCATTACCACACGCATTACCATAAGATTCATTCATTTCTTGTTAAAATATAATTTCAAGTCATCTGAGTTGTTCGGCTGTTCTTTCAAATCTTGTTCGATTTTAGATAACATTCTTTTTCGTAATTTATTCTAATTACTTTATATATCTTCGAATAAGAACCGTTTTTTCAGTCTTTTCGACGATTTGCTCATCCTATAAGTAATCTCTTGAACAGGCGACACATGCAAATGTTTCCCTGTCGTATATTTAATCTTGATTTTTACTTATCGGTCTTTCGCTTATTCCTTCAACTGAAAAATCGACGATCACGATAGTTAAATGATGACCGAACGATGGTTACTTGCGAAGGGAATATCTGTCTATCTACCGCCTATCTGTTTATTGGACTATTTGCTTTAATATCTGACTGTTTTAAAAAATGATATGCATTTACATCAGAATCGTTTATAACTTACAATATTTTTTTTATATTTCGATTCGAAAAGAAGAATCTTAAATTTCTTATTTCATCCCAATTACACATTTTTCAATTCTGAAAAGCCTTCATTTTTATTATTATTAATAATAATATATATATATATATATATTTATATAATGTATGTGTGTGTGTGTTTATGTAGTGCCAAAAAAGCATCTAACCGGATCCAAGTGTCCTGCTGTACATTTCGCCTCCGGCCTTCGATCCGGTAGTATCCGCCAAACAACCTTGATTGGCGCGAACACACACACACACACACAAGTACAAAACATGGCCCGGCAGCCAGGACAACAATATTTATTATGTCTCATATGTAAATCAAATTCGAACTGACTAGTGGCTGCACTTAGCCTCCGGTCGCTAGTGACGGTGTTTTGTGTGGCGAGAGGCAGGGTGCGACGGGCCCATTTGACCCGCTCTCGGACAGCTGAAAAATATAGATGAACGAACATCTACATACACACACACACACGTATATATATATATATATATATATATATATATATATATATATATATGTATAATGTGGCTGTATGTATTGTACAAGTGTATGTTTTCATGTTCGTATGTGTCTATGTAGAGCCCCAGGCAGTTCAGAAACACACCAACCACCTGCGTGGTGCCGGTCGATACGGTAGCCGCGGGCGCGGCCGATAAATCAGCGCGCGACAACGCCGTGCACCGCGAGTTTTCAAAATACTTAAGGCGATTCGATATCCTCGTTATGTTCGTATTGAATTTTAAACACGTCTCGCATGTGTGTGTGAGTGTGTATCCGTACGCTGAACATTCGTTATTTTTGAAAATATACGCCTGGCAGTGCATTCGACATGTTTGAAAATGATGGTAGTACCTTATGTTCGTATATATATATATATATATATATATATATATATATATACATATGTATATATATATATATATATATATATATATATATATAATGCATGTATGAAATAAATGAGAAGATTATAACACAACAGTTAAATTACAAGTTGACAAATCAGTATCAGTTCTATTCGAAGCTTACAAAGTATATTTGTAATCCTGAAACGATACCACAATCGTTTAATAAAATATAGTCTTAATAGACACATCTTTTTCATTCTGTTAAAATAAAACCAATCAGAACAAAGATCACGCCATCTTCATCAACCAATCAGAACACGAATAAAAATTCCAGAAAGTATAGACGGGACAGTTTTTAATTATAGAAAGATGTGAAAAACCATAAGTTTATATGCGAGACAAATCGATTTAGAGAAATATTCGTAGTTGATAAGTTTATATGCAAGACAAATCGATTTAGAGTTGAGTTAATATTCGTAGTTGATCTTCCTCATCTCTCTATTCGTACACATTTCTTCTTAAACTGTCATCATCAGACGAGCTTTTTATCATATACTGATGAAGGTATATAGTAATAGTCATATTGATAGTTTTTTATATCTAGATTTATGATAAAAAAATATTCAACAAAACTATCCAACAGATGCGAATTAGAATCCAAGAAAATACTAATGGATACATTAAAGAAGTGATTATAGTTTAAGAATTTTTTTTTTAGTCAGAACGGGTGGGTGATTATTTTATTATAAAATTTTCAAAAAGTGTGCACTGGACTGATTTCTAATGGTAGAGATATAAAAAGTTGTCCGTCTTAATGAACACAATTTTTATAAAAAAAAAATGTCAAGTTCATCTTATCGAATGTGCTGTACATATATATATATATATATATATATATATATATATATATATATATGCTATTCGGAGAATAATTAAAAAGTCAAAATCAGAGATTTTTATGGAGGGAAAACGGTGCAACCAGAGATCAATGTCCCCTGGCTCGCCTCTCTCTACGGGATTGATTGAAATGTATTCCATTTTTCCATAAACATTCATTTTCTACAAAATTGATTGATACGCCTTAATATATAATGACAGTAAGAATTTTAATTGTTTTAACTGACTGAACACAGTAATTCACTGCTTGGATTCACATTCTGTTACCAAAAAAACGAAAAAATAAACATATTTTCATATTATGTTGATGTTATTCGTTGGCGATTTAGTTATGTAAGAATATTAACGGAACGAAATGCATTAAAAGTTCGATAAATCATGTTTTTAATGAAAAGAATAACATTAGTGTTTGATTAACAGTCAAGGAATATTAATTAGCAATGTGTTGTGATTCTCTAACTGGTCGAGAAGATTACTTCATATTATTAATACTTCTACCTTGACTTATACAAATGTTAATCGAGGAGTATGAGCATTGGACAGTGCGTTTAGTCCGCACGGAACATATCCGTTGCGCTACGCTCCGCATCTTATTAACTCTGAAAATATCGCACGCCGCACAGTTTCGGATAGAAAAAAAAATATGTACAATTAATTAGAATTGATTGTAATTAGTATCCGACCTCGCGACTATGATTAATAATCGCACGTATCGCACAGTATGTCGTGAGTAAGTGGGCAGCGGCGACGGCTGGCAGGATCTCGCGTCGACGTTGCTCCCTCTGACATTTTTCCCTTCGCCGTTTCTCCGTCGAACGGACGCGCACGTACCTCGAAATGTGTGTGTGTGTGTACGTTCGAATACGCGCCGACATGACATATGCGCGAGGATGGAAACACGAATAACGTGATCTCGGATCCGCAGTGAAGTGTTGTGGATTAATTGCAAATCTGTGTTTGTTTCATATATTTGCACATGTCGGACACTTCGCTCGTTTTTCACATGCACGACGGACTCCTTCTGTTTGTCTCTGGAATGCGGTGTTGAAATGTTTCGATGATGTCGATCAAGATATATATATATATAGAGAGAGAGAGAGGGTCCTCAAACACAATACAGGCTTGATAGTATGAACAGACTGAACCCAGGATTATTCATATTGTCGAAAGTATGAAATATAAAAGACAATTTAATGTTTTCAATATCATTAATTGATTTGAATTAGTTGATAATTTCATTTTTTGTTCAATTTATATATATATATATATATATATATATATATATATATATATATATAGGGAGAGGGGGGGGGGAGATTGAGGTAGAGTGCTTAAATACAATACAGGCTTGATAGTATGAACAAAATGATTCATTTCAATTACTTGATAAATAATTTCACTTTTTGTAATATATATATATATATATATATATATATATATATATATATATATATATATATATAGTGGGAGAGAGAGTAGTTAAACACAATACAGGGGTGAAAGTATGAAAAAAATGAACCCAGGACTATTCATATTGTCGATAGTATGAAATAGAAAAGATAATTTAATGTTTTCAATATCATGAATTCATTTCAGTTTCTAGATAATTTCAGTTTTTGTCCCATGTACATATATAGAGAGGAGGGAGAAGATATAGGGAAACATAGAGTATTTAAATACAATACAGGCTTGACAGTATGAACAGAATGAATTTGAGCTATTCATATTGTCGAGAGTAGAAAATATAAAAGATAATTTGATGTTTTCAGTATCATGAATTCATTTCAATTACTTGATAAATAATTTCACTTTTTGTTATATATATATATATATATATATATATATATATATATATATATATATATAGGGGACGACAGAGTACTTAAATCAATACAGGCTTGATAGTATGAACAGAACGAACCTAGAACTATTCATATTGTCGAGAGTAGAAAATATAAAAGATAATTTGATGTTTTCAGTATCATGAATTCATTTCAATCACTTGATAAATAATTTCACTTTTTGTCAAATTTATATATATATATATATAAAGAAAGAGAGGGAGAGAAAGAGGAAAAGAGAAAGATAGATTTAACAAAAAATGAAATTATTTATCAAGTAATTGAAATGAACTCATGTTACTGAAAACATCAAATTATCTTTTATATTTCAAACATCTCTAGAAAAAAAAAACATATAGTTCTTGTAGCATTTACTTTCTCGTTTAAATTATTACAGACGTTACAACACTAAATCATAACAGACAGACTAATATCATAACAGATCATCGAAATTGGGCTGAAATCAATCGACACTTCGAATTTCACAGTGTTTTCTTGCATATTTCTTTTTCTATAATTAAAAATCAATCAGTTTGTTGTCGTCGTCGTCGTCAAATGCTTTTTATTCTTTTTTTATTTTATTCTGATCGGTAGACGGAGATAGTGTGGCCTCTGTTCCGATTGGTTGACATCAGTCATATGTATGTATCTCCCTCACGGTGTACAACGAAATAACGTATACGATTTCAGTGTAAAACTGATGAGAAATTTATTCGAAATATTGTATTCACTGAAGATTTAGAGTAAAAGAATTGTTACATATTTTAACATTGTATTTTGTTGATAGTAAATCAGCAAAAACTGCTCGTAAACTAAACGATACTTTTGGTGTGGATACTGTTAAGGAATGTACGGCGCAATGGTGGTTCCAAACATTTGTTACTGGCGACGAGAGTCTTGAAGATGAAGAACGTCGCGGGCGTCTCGTTCAGTTCAGCTGAAAGCGTTAGTTGAATCAGAACCGTACGCAACAATTAGAGTGCTTGAACAAAAGATAGACGTCAGTCATCGAACAGTTCTGGACCACTTGAACCAAAAAAATGATTAAAAATGTATAATGAATTTGTAGAACACGAACCGCAATTGTTTTTCAAGCGACCTAACAGTTTCTTTAATTATTTTACTAAATTGAATTTCAAATTCTGTAAACGAGTTTAAATCATATTATAGAAAGTATGTCGAAAATTTACTACTAATTGGAACTAATTGTCACTAACTGATTGAAACGTTTTTTTTTTATAATTTCTAATTTAATTGTCTACAACTAATCATTTTTATCATTGTAAAAGACACGATTTCACTTTATATATATATATATATATATATATATATATATATATATATATATATATATATATATGTGTGTGTGTGTGTGTATTTATAAACATGAATAAAAAAATAACAGTACGCGATGATGACAAAAAAAATTAGTTAGTTAGTGTCATTTTCGAAACGGATGATCATATCAAAATACATATTGACACCCGCTGTTTCAAGTAGACAGGTCACATGGTTCAGCTAATTGACTATCTCCGTACCTGCCGGCTATATCGTGCTAGAACGTGGTCGCCTTATGGATACACTTATACATTTTTATACAAATAAGTACATACACAACATACACATACCTGTTTGCATATATACAATTCGTTACATTGCTTATATATATATATATATATATATATATATATATATATATATATATACATATATTTCTATGTATAAATTCATATTCATATTTTATGAATGTATATAAACATGTACATAAATAGGCGCGAGCGCGCGGACGCGATAATTTATCTTACAACTGCTACCGGCGAAAAACTTTCATAGTACTATTGACAAATTTTATCGATAAAAATATTGTCACTTTTCTGCTTTTTTTTCGCGGTTCAACATTCACCGGAGAGCCGACGCGAGCGTGGCTGATTTATAAATCACTGTGTGTGTGTGTGTTTGCTGTGTGTTCGTTTATGTATACATCAGGGTATCTGTGTTTGTATTCTTTCGATTTGTCACAGCTAGAGATTTAGCACAGGTTGTATGTTTATTAGAAATTCGTATTGGAACACTTAGTCTTCTGTTTTTTTTTTTTCAAAAAAAAAAACATATTGTAGAAGCTCCATGTCTGTCTTATTCGATACATATCGATATTGATTTTTATCATTTAATACTAGTTATATATATATATATATATATATATATATATATATATATATATACTGTATATCTCGGTATATAAATTGGCTCTTAAATCCAAAAAATTCTTCAAAAAACAGCTGGTCGTTTTAAGCGCTGAATACAAAAACAGAAACATTAAAATAACACGAATAATTTATTTTATTCATATAGAAATTAAATTCTTCATTTTAAAAGAATGAACTTGATCCGTGTTTGTATTCTTTCGGTTTGTCACAGCTAGAGATTTATCACAGGTTGTATTTTTATCAGAAATTCAGATTGGAACACTTAGTCTTTTGTTTTATTTTTCAAAAAAATAAACATATTGCAGAATTTGCAAGGTCACTGTTTTTAGATGATCATTCATTTTTAGGTCAGTATTTAGAGTAGTGTGTTTATGATTGGGCGGTTCGCTATATTTAGAGGCCATTCTTTTGTGAGTTTACTTTGTGTGTATGTATATATATATATATAGAGAGAGAGAGAGAGAGAGAAAAGGGGGAGCAGATTAATCAAGTAGTGATTCCATTTTTACATGGGGTTGTCACTATTTCAAAACTTCCACTATTTAGAATGATAACTTTCAAAGTAATAATTAGAATTTTTTCAAGCTTAAATGAAGAACATTATTTAAATTCCATTTGATATGTTTTTCCATACAAATTATTTCATTTTATTAATGACAACATCTTACTCTTTAAAAATATCACACTCTTTGTCTAATGTTTAAAAATCTTTCTTTTCTTTTGAGCGAGCAACGTTTTCATCACACCTCACTATTTGTATGTATATATATATATATATATATATATATATATATATATATATGTATATATATATATATATATATACATACATATATGTATATATAATATGACATTTTGAAATTTTAATACCAAATCCGATCCTAGATAGATACAAATAAAGCCAATGTATAATCTTTTCAACATTACCAAAACTTTCGGCACATTGTACAAACATCTCTGATTGTTTCGAAACAGTCCGTGTACTCGTCTGACATTTCGAAACGCCGGACCGTGTGTTTCTCTTTTTGTCTCAAATGATTTCATATTTAATCAGACCACAAAATAGGAAGATATCGGCCACTGAACGAACGAGACCGCTCGTTCGAAATGCCAGCAGTTCGTCATCGGAACGGAACGCGGCGACGATGCCTTAAAGACTCGTGCACTGAAATATTAATACAGGCAATAAGTACGGTGTATTTATTACAACTGGCACGTCCCGGCGGCCATTCAAATAATGTGGATTAAGCGTTCGGAACGAGACGAGAACAGGACAGGACACCGGGCCGCGCGTACGTTCCGATATACTTATCCTTCGTTCGGCTCGGACGGTTTTTTTTTCCTTTTTTACCGCCTTCAGAACATCTTGTGTCGAGAATACATTTGATTATTTACAATGAACCAGTATGGCAGATGTTATTATCTCCCCGGGCGTATTTAGAATTAAGTACCGCGAGACGTCCGGGACTGTACTGAGTGGCGGAACGTACGTAGGACGAACACTTCTCGAACAATGGTAGACTTTTCGAGAAACTATTTGAATTTATTCAAATTAATTTCGTACACTCGTTTTTTTATAAATCGACAACGTCGAACGCCGATTCTCTGTTTTCTCCGAGAGTTGTGAATAGAATGATGGAATCTACATGAACTGAATCACCAAACGGAGTGTATTTTCCAATTTTTACTTAACTTGAAACTAAATCGAAATTATAATTAAAAATTGAGTCATTCTGAATCTTAATAAGTGTGTGTATAATTTTTAAAACCAGCTGTTCTTTCACATTAATCCTCAAATGATTAAAAAGTTAATTATAATGTGTTATTAATAAAATACTAATTGGACAAGAGTATCTTATATATATATATATATATATATATATATATATATATATATATATATATATATATATTAATGTATCTTATTTTATCTAATGGAATAGATACTAGACAGCTGAAAAATTAGACGAAGTAAATAAAAAAAATAGTTTTCTTAAAGGAAACAACACAAAAATATCCACTAATAGCTAAAATCATAAACAGTTAACAAATATAGGTTTTTTGAATGAATTTCAGCCGATTTTTTTATTTAATAATTTTTAAATGAGACAATTTTTATTATTTTCACCCACCAGGAAGTCGTTTTGATATTTTCAATAATAGGAAATGAAAATCTGTGAAGATTGGAATACTGAGACGGAGGATTTGAAATAAAGCGTTTAGTGGAAAGAAATACTGATTGTTGGATATGAAGATTTAATTTATATTTAAATATTCTTGTTTTTTCTCCCGTGCTTACTGGTACAGGGCTGATTTTATCTTCTATTTTCGATTTTCTTCTTATTCCTATCTATTTTTTTATTTGAAATTATTATTTCTTGTGTTTTCTATTAACTGGGATATTCTTGATATAATGAAACAAGAAAATTTAAGTAGTTTGTTAAGAATCAATCAGTTGTATTGATGTTTGATGAATAATGACATTACATTTAATGTAACAGAGAAAGATAATAAATACAGGGTGTTAGAATGAACTTCGGTTGGTTTTTTTTATTTAATAATTTTTAAATAAGGCAATTTTGTTTACCAGAAAGTCATTTCGATATTCGATATTAGGAAATGAGAATTTATGATGATTGGAATACTGAGACGGACGATTTGAAATAAAATGATTAGTGGAGAGAAATATTGATTATTGGATATGAAGATTTAATTTGTATTTAAATATTCTGTTTTTTTCGCCCGTGATTACTGGTACACAGCTAATTTTATCTTCTATTTTCTTCTTATTCATATCTATTTTTCTACTTGAAATCATTATTTTTTTTGTTTTCTTTTAACTGGGATATCCTTGCAGTAATGAAACAAGAAATGTAATTAGTTTATCAGAAAACAATCAGTTATAATTTTAAAATTTGGTCATATCGATTTGTTATCTCGTTCACCAGATTTTATTCTTTGAGGCTTCTTGAAGGAAAGAGTCTACACTAATAACCCAGTAACAATTTAACAGCTTAAGGACAACATTTAACATGAAATCGTTCAAAAAACACCAGAAATATGCGAAAAGTTCCTGAAAAATATGATTGGAAGAGGCCATATTTGTAACGCGAACATTTAGATGATATAATTATTCATACTTAATGCCATGAGTCAAATAAATGATCCCTAAAAAATAATTAAAATTGTCTTCTTTGAAAACTATTAAAAAATAAAATCGGTCGAAGTTCATTCAAACACTTTGTATTTATTATCTTTCTCTGTTACATTAAATTTACTATAATTATTGGTCAAACATCAATACAACTGATTGTTTTCTGACAAACTAATTACATTTTCTTGTTTCATTGCTGCAAGAATATCCCAGTTAATCGAATACAAGAAAAATAATGATTTCAAGTTGAAAAATAGATATGAATGAGAAGAAAATCGAAAATAGAAGATAAAATTAGCTGTGTACCAGTAATCACAGGCGAAAAACCCAGAATATTTAAATACAAATTAAATCTTCATATCAAATAATCAATATTTCTCTCCACTAATCATTTTATTTCAAATCGTCCGTCTCAGTATTCCAATCTTCACAGATTCTCATTTCCTAATATCGAATATCGAAATGACTTTCTGGTAAACAAAAATTGCCTTATTTAAAAATTATTAAATAAAAAAATCGACCGAAGTTCATTTAAACACCCTGTATTTATTATCTTTCTCTGTTACATTAAATTTAATGTCATTATTTGTTAAACATCAATACAACTGATTGTTTTTCGACAAACTAATTACATTTTCTTGTTTCATTGCTGTAAGAATATCCCAGTTAATAGAAAACACAAGAAATAATAATTTCAAATAAAAAAAATGATACGAACGAGAAGAAAATCGAAAACAGAAGATAAAATCAGCTGCGTACCAGTAATCGCAGGCGAAAAAAACAAGAATATTTGAATACAAATTAAATCTTCATATCCAATAATCAATATTTCTCTCCACTAATCGCTTTATTTCAAATCGTCCGTCTCAGTATTCCAATCTTCACAGATTCTCATTTCCTAATATCGAATATCGAAATGACTTTCTGGTAGGAAAAAAAAACACCATATCAACATTTTCCGTTTTGATTGCGCGGCCACGAAAAGACGTTATAACGTCTCTTAAGGACGATGGAGGCGGCTGCACAGCATGTATTAAAATCAAACGATGCCATGGCTCGTTGCTTCAGTTACATTAGTGTGACAGAAGCAGTTATCTTATACCCATATATATCTATGTACATATATATATATATATATATATATATATATATATATATATATATATATATATATATATATATATATATATATACCTTCTTATGCTTCAAATAAGTCGAAGGCCACACTTGTAAGCCCGCAGCGATCCTGTTTCCACTTTAGTCAATTTTAATAAACATGGCATTTTTATGTCTTCGGGCGAAAACAATTTCAAATATACATTTATGGTTCAGGAAATAAATCACAAAATATCTGCGTGTGTTTATATATCTTTCTTAGTATGTATGTGTGTATATAATATATATATATATATATATATATATATATATATATATGTGTGTGTATATAAGAAAATTAATAAACCAGTACACTACTAGGTAATAAATTCGAAAATGGTTAATAAAATTAAAAATGTCGATTAAAAATATGTCTTAAATTCGATTATCAATAAACATGGCTCGTATTAAAAAATAAATTAATAAATAATTAGTTAGAAAAGAGAGAGAAATCGGAAAAGAAATAAGTGCCTAAATCAAAAATATTCACAATGAACGTAGCTTAATATAAATGAAAGTTTCTTCTTGATCGAAACGTCGAGGTGCTGAAAAATCTAGCATTGTTCTTGTTGTTGTTTTCTTCTTTGATCTAGTATGAATCTTAACACTTTGAATGCCGGATCAATTTTATATGATTTATCCATGGCGCCGTGACACGTTTTCTGTTGAGCGATGCGAATTGTGCTAGAATAGAATATACAACAGTTAATTATAACTGTATTATTATGTTTTATGCATCTTTAATTGTAATGTTTTATTAACCTTTAAACTGCACGTGAGGTCAGAGTGACCCCAGCAAAAGTTCGTGCAGATAGTTTCATAGAGCTAGTGTGTAGTTTAAGGGTGAGATGAGGTGTTGTTACAAAATACTAATTGGACAAGATTATCTTATTTATGTATATATATATATATATATATATATATATATGCCGTGCATTCTTATTAATTCGTTTTTTCTGCGGCTATCATCTTTTATCTTCTTTTTTTAATTGATTGTTATAAATAGATTGTTTCATTTAGATAGAAACATCTGGTTATGTTGTTTTATACAACATTACGTATTTATTTATCAAGCTAGCTAGCTATCCATCGGTATACATATATATATATATATATATATATATATATATATATATATATATATATATATATACATATATATATATATTAATTTATCTAATCGAATAGATAATAGAGAGCTGAAAAATTAGACTAAGTAAATAAAAAAAATAGTGTTCTCAAAGGAAATACAATACAAAAACATTCATTGATGCTGATGAGTGTTGGCGTTTACTTGAATTATGTGTTTTCATTTATCTTCGACATCTCCAGTCACCGATGACCCCCACGGCGCTACAGTTAAGTTGTGTGCCGGTCACCGGTGACCCACACGGCATTCGACGCGTTAATAAAATTGTAAACTATAAATTTAAAGACTATAAAAATATAAAACTGATACAATGGACATCCAGATTACTGCACGGTGTATTGGTTGTCTAATTGAATAGATCATTTCTCACTTATAAGAATCGGGAATGATTGTCTGATATAATCATTTATCAGTTCTTTAATTATTTTTATTCGAAAAGAAGAATTGCATATTCGATGAAACTTCAAGAACGTATAATAATCAAACATTTAAACAGATATATCCATGCACTTATATATATATATATATATATATATATATATTCACATATATATATATATATATATATATATATATATATATATATAAGTGAAATGAGATTCTTAGAAATATATGTTTTGAGAAATACTAATATTTAATTGGTGAACATGTAGTATGGACTCTCCCAGTAAACGTAAACTCCACCATACTCAACAAAGCACAACAAATAGCAGGATATGCCTATGACTAACATCATGGGATGATCTGTACTTGCCATTAAAGAAGTCTTGGAATCGCTTAAGACCGCTGCAGAAGACAAGAATAAATGAGAATAGAAGCAAACCAATGCTGCAAAATCGAAAACGAACGTGAAAATTAGGTCAAAACGTCACTTTCTATGATTACAATTTCGAGGTTGTAAAGAATTTCACATATCGTGGCTTAAACATCCCAGTGATAACCTGGAATTTCGAGAAGTTCAAAAACGAATAGCAGCAGCAAATATAACATGTTTCGCGCTCTTTCCCATAACGAAATCCAAAAATGTGCATAGGAATACCCAAATCCGACTGTATAAAACCTGCATCCGTACTGTCATATCTCATGGAGGTGAGGCATGGATCATGTCAGCTAAAACTGAAGAGTTATTGAACACCGTCGAAAGAAACATGTTGAGAAGGATACTTGGGCCAGTAAACGATGAAGGTATATGGAGAGTACGCTACAATTTCGAATTATATAAAATACACAGGGTACTGAAACTATCGGTCTTTATAAAAACCTGTATGGACAGATCACACTAACCAGATGCCGGACTCGAGAGTAGCAAAACGGGCCTTGGATGGACAATCAAGCGGGAGAAAATCTGTGGGTAAACCAAGGCTCAAATGGACAGACAATGTAGAGAACGATGCATCCTTCTCTACATGGTTTGGAATGTTTTGTGGAACTGTTAGGAGTAAGGAAGTGGAGACGGACTGATATATATATATATATATATATATATATATATATATATATATGTATATGTATATATATATATATATATGTCCATATGTATATATATATATATATATATATATATATATATATATACTTATGCACATATATTTATGATAATTACTAGTCTTTTTAATACGAATATCAATTTAATAATTATATCAATTAAATTTTAATCAGTATCATTTTCTCGAAATGAAATTATATACAAAAACATTCAATCAGACAAGGGCGTTTCAATATGTAATCTAATGTCAATTTATAATTAGCATCTTCTAATTAATAAATCGACGTATACGAGACAGATATGAATGATAATTTTCGGAATTAAAATGTATCAACAGGTAAATATGCACATGTAGATTTGTATTCTCGTTTGAACGATTCCATTGCACAACTAATGAGCTGTTACCTGGACAGGTTTAATAACTATGTAATTATAATTAGCTGTTTCGATCTTGTTGAAGGATTTTTCAGTTGAAATTTTCTTATCATTTTATTCAAATGATTATATTTGTTCTTTTTTTTTTGTATACCTGTTATCCCGTCGATACTCGTTGTACTGTCTGTTTTTTTCTCTATCAGCTACATGTCTGTTTGTCCATTACTAGTTTCTGCACGAGTGTCATCTCAGGTAGACTGTTGAAGATTAACTTTAAAATCGATTCATGTCGGTTTTGTAGGATGCGGTTGATATTTTTAGTATATAAAATATCTGGTCGCTGTTCGTGTTTGTTCATTCTTTAGAATATAATATTTATCAGATGTACAAATCAATTCGGTGCCTTTTTCTCTATAAAATGAATGTTTATTACCAGAAAAATGGAATACATTTCAATCTTCAAAGTATCCTCCATTATTTTGTATAACTTTGCTTCATTTGACGAATCGCTTGTCGAAAAAAAAGATGTCGGATTGAGTCGATGAAGTTGTAATACATTTTCGGATCTCTTTCACTGTTTTAACATTTATTTTCACGTTTCATGCGTCACAACATCTTCTCTTCTCTTTTTATGGATACACTCTCTTGGAATGATACACTTTTTATATGCGGGCCACTATACTGAGCCACAGTGTTATAATGGTAGCCACATAGGCCTGTATACTTGACCAGTCGGATATATGCGTTCCTCCTTCAGGCCGGTTTTCCGGCTTGTATGGTTCTAAGGGTTAAACATAATAAAAGATCAGATGCGTCACGGTCTTCGTCACTTTTTATCGTTCTTTTATATCAGCGTCACCTTAACATTTAGTTTCATGTCCTTTTATGTGAAATGACTGTTCGATTGTTAAATTAGGTTGACATTTTTTGGACAAAGGCTTATAGTTAAACCGTATGGCCTTCAATGACTACAGACTTGTAAATTAGTATCGCACCTAAGTAGTATTTCATACGTTGTCATATATCAAAATCTTATCTGTTATTTCCAAAAACCGGAAACTTATATGAGCGAGAAAACAAACGAACATAAAAATATACTAACATATAAAATATAAACATGTGAAACATAAACATATAATATCAATATATAAATAAAAAAATTATAAGAAATAAAAATGAATTCATCTCCAGTATTCAACCTTGGAATGGTACACTTTCTATGCCTTTTTATATGCGGACCGCTATACCGAGCTACAGAGGCCGGTATACCGGCCAGTCGGGTATATGCGTTTCTCCTTCAGGCCGGTTTTCCAGTTTATAGAGTTCTAAGGGTTAAATTCAGTCGACCTTGTAGAGTACATTCTTTTAATTAAATGATATAAATTGTTAATTGATTATTTAATCACTCACCTGGATACAATTGATTCCGATTTTGCTACTTGAAACAAGACTGTATTTTGGTGACTAACACGGTATCTTTTTTCTGTTCCATTTTTATACCTATTCAGTTTTATTAGGTATACAGATTAATTCGTTCCTTTTTTAAATGAAAATGAATGTTTATTTATCGAAAAATGGAACAGATATCAATCCTCAAAATATCCTCCATTATTTTGTGAAACCATTTCTCCATCAGTCAGTCAATTGACGAATCGCTTGTTAAAAAAATATTGCGGTTTTGAATCGACGAAGTCCTAATGCATTTTCGGATCTCTTCCACTATTTTAACATTTTTTGCATGATGTTTTGTACGTCACAGCACCTTCCTCCAAAGCTGAACGAATCATTCGAGCATTTTTTTCCGACTGGAATCCGAAAAGTATCTAATACCTAATATGCATCTTTTCGGAAGCCATCGCGTTCACTACTGTTTTTGTGAGATTATGGCATCTGATTGATCCAAGATATATTGTGTTTCTAATAAGATTGACACTTGAAAATCGTAAAACGATGAAGAAAATCTTTTAATTTGAAACAGAGTTATAATCGGTTCAATTTAAAAGCACCGAATCACTTCTCACATCTGATATTTCTATATAATTCTAGATTTTCTGGAATATTTCATCTTATTATTTCTCAGTTCAGTTTGTTCCCATCGCGTTCTTCTGATCTGTTAATGTTATGTTCGATTTTTAAAATGTGTTTCGCACTTTTCGAACCGTTTTTTTTGCATTTGATTCAATGAATGTGTTATTTGAGTATACGATGATTTTTACTAATGTGTATAAAAAGAATGTTATATATATATATATATATATATATGTGTGTGTGTGTGTATGGGTGTGTGTGTGTGTGTGTACATGTAAAAAAAGGATAGAAGTGGTAGATAGAACCGCATGTACATAAATAATTTTGTCTCAGTGTCATCATTTGAATTATGTCCGAGAAACGATACGTCATTTCCGTAGGTGTGCAAACGACCTCCAATTTTAGCCAGCGGCTACGGTGAACACACACACACACATGCACACACATACTATTATGTAAAACAACGACCAATTGTTGCATTCTCGGACGGCTGTTTACAATTAATATTGCTCAACTTCCTGTCGATTTCGATGGAAGATTGTTTTACATTTTGTTACTTTTTTTGTGTGAATTCGACCAATATGTTTTATTCTGCGATGATCTGTTTTCAATACCATTCTTCATCATATACATATACATATATATATATATATATATATATATCTATATCTGTTTGTATGATATTTCGGTCGGTGCTTGCACGTACACGGAGCATTTATTAAACAAATAAGCGATTGTGAGCGATGATGCTTATTAGGCATCGGTTTTGTGAAACACAGGTAGGTATATTAAGTGAATGGATGTTGTCTAACGTAAAGAAACCGGCAATTTACGTTTACCTCACCTATAATTACGATTATCTCGCGGTTTTGTCTGCATGCCTGCCCGTTTGGCAGCTTCCGTGCACCGCAATCGGTACGTTAAAATGCGTCAAACTGCTATTCGGTCATTATTGTGTTGCCCCCGCCTGCCTGCTCGCCGTTCTCGTCGCACATAATGTAAATGACTCAATAAAGAGGCACTTTAATTACGATTTATGTTTGCATTATATACATATATATATATATATATATATATATATATATAATGTAGATTAAAATGAAAACAATTGAAGTCAAAGAAATTCTAAAGACTGCATAGAGAGTCACAATAGCTTATTTACAAGGAGAGATAATTTATGTAGTAAATTAACGAGAATATTAAAATGAAACGTACTTAATTTGGAAGGAATGTCTTAAGAAAAATTCCTGACTGGAAAATTATTCATTCATTGTATTACCTCTGTCCTGAGATACTAAAATGAATGAGTAGCACTGCATTCAGATCAAAAACGTTTAATTGATTAAAAACGTTCAAAAGTGTTTTTGATTGATTAAAGCTAACCGTCGATTTATAGATCGGTTCCCAAAAAGTTCCGTGTGAATCGAAATCGTGCAATTCGAGACCACGTCTCATACTAAAAATAAGCGATAGGTTTTTACAAATCCGCAATGAAACAATATTATTTATTTTTAATGAAACCAGAGAATACATTTCACACATTAATTCGGACGAACATTAAAAGAAAATAAAAAAAATGCTCGTTCTGTACTATCTTCACTTGTTAATTTTCTCTTCTATTCACGTCTTCACTTCTCTAATTCATTTTCCAAAAACATAGCGGAAACTATTCTAATAAAATCCGTTATCAAAGATTGTTTCATGTCTTTAGTCGAGGAATTGTCAAGATCCTGATGTTGAGTTAAACTCTTCCAAATGTTGTACTTCTTTCCATGTTTGGACCATTTCCAATAAAGAAATCTTCCAGTTCTTTAGTCAATGTAATTCCTCAACTTATAATGTTTTCAGTGAGCGTTGGAACTGATTTTTAAAAAACGTAAAGTCGAATCAGAAGTTCTCTCTATAATTGAAAATCAGTCCCGTGGACAATTTTTAAAATTTTTGTTTGTGTCATGATTGGTTATATTGTCCCATTGGTATTTGCTTGGATTCAGATTTTTATTCACATCTACTGGATAGTTTTGTTTGATATAGTTCTATCATAGATATTAAAAAAATATATATAACTATTATTATATATATATCTATATCTGTATATAATAAAAAGTTAGTCTGATGATGACACATGACAACGATCACGTTTTGATTTTTATTAATCGAGAGATATAAAACTATGTGAAAATAAGAGTACATTATATGAAATATTTTATTTAATACCATCACTGGAAATAATCCAGTTGAATATTAAAATGTACATGACTGTATCTTGTAGTTTTATGTCTGTTTTATTGAATAATTCACTGTTAAAGATCAATTTCAAATATTGAATAACTATTTTTGTAGTGTTTCATTTAGACAGTTCGCATGAAAAATGAATATTTACTCATTATGCTCAATTATGAAGATAAAAGTAGATATTTGAACTCGATCGAGAACAAACTGATTGTTTATATTCGTGTTTTTTTTCTTACAGAAAAAAATGTGACGTACGAAATGATTTGGACATCAAAGAACCAAAAGACATGACAGCTAGAGCCATGTTTCCAAGTGCACAAATCAAAATGAGGTAAGAAAGAAATATCTTATTTTTCTGCTCATTAATTATTGTTCGTTATAATCGGATATAAGGAGATCTCCAAGTAAGCATCTCTGAGTAGGACGATAAATCTCATAACAGAGGTTCCAAAGATCGGAAAACATTTAATTTTTTAACTGGTTTGTCCTCTTCGTTCCACCGAAGAATGTTGAATTTAATACAGAGCTGTACAAATCATTCTAGGTATGAGAGCGTTTATAAAAAAAGTTCACAGTCACGTATCTGATTCTTCTGATTGATTTTTAAGCTCATTACCACTATTTACATATAAAAAAGTATAAATTATTATTCGATTCAGTTTAGATCATCGAATTCAAATTCGATAAATTGTTTTAATATACAAGTCAAAGCTGTAACTTTTCTTCTTTCCTACAAATATTCCCATCTGGATTTTCGAATCATTTCATTTAAGCTCTCCTGTTTGAAATGTATCTAGATCGAAAAAAGTTTGATTTTCTTTGAATTCTTTCAAAATTTTGGTACCCTATTTTTTTGTACTTTATCATTTCAATGAGGACGGCATCACCCAAAAAATATAAATAATCTGTCATCAAAATCAGTGTAAAAATCAATTTTTGAAAATGAATTTAACCACAGTACTAAAAAACTATAACTGTAGCTGTTGAAATCTTTAAAAAGTGTTTGAAAATTTAAATAAATGACAAATAAATGATTTAACAATATAAAACGATAGACTAATCAGATAATCTATCGACTGTCAGCATTATAAATGGGGAATGAAGAGATTTCATCCATGCGAATTTAGGGCTCCAGCACTAAAACAGAGTTGTGATTGATTCAATTTAAATGTACATAATTAGTTTTTACATGTAATAGATTAGCTTCATGTCTAGATTGACTTTCAGAGATAAATAAATACTCTAAACATCATACAGTCTTTCCTCTTTAAGTTTCTTCTTCTTTGATGGCACTACAGCTCAAATCGATCCTTGGCCTTCTCAAATTTCTACCTCCAGACGTCTTTCTACCTGGCAGTCATCCAGTTCCTTACTCCTAACAGTTCCACTGCATTCTTATCTACATTGTCTATGCATCTGAGTATCGGTTTCCCCACAGGTCTTCTCCTGCCTGGTTATCTATCCAAGACCGTTTTTGGTACACATCCACTCAGTGTGTCCGTCGCAGTCGGAGCATTTTTATAAAGACCGATAGTTTCAGTTCCCTGTAGATTTTATATAAATCGAAGTTGTAGCGAATTTCCATACCTCCATCGTTTACTGGCCCAAGTATCCTTCTCAACATTCTTCTTTCGACGCTGTTCAACAATTCTGCAGGTTTAGCTGCCATGACCCACGTCTCACCTCCATGAGATATGATAGAATAGATGAGGGTTTTATACAGTCGGACTTTAGTCTTCATATGCAAATTTTTAAATTTCGTTATGAGAAAGAGCGCGAAACATATTATATTTGCTGCTGCTATTCATTTTTGAACTTCTCGAGATTCCTTATTTTCACTGGTGGATCTTTGAGCCAAGATATGTGAAATTCTTTACAACTTCGAAATTGTAATCATCGATAATAATGTTTTGACTTAATCTTCTCGTTCATTTTCGATTTGGCAGCATTTGTTTCCTTTTATTCTCATTTATTCTTAAACAAATGTCTTCTGGAGCGGTCTCAAGCGGTCCATATATTCAATTTAATGCTACTATTCGTTTTCGAACTTCTCTTTAAGTTTCAGTGAATGTCTGTTTTTTATTTTGATGGTTTATGCGAATTTTGTTAGAAATTTCATCGATTTCCGAATCCAGAAACAGAAAATTACAGAAGACGATTGCTTTTCGACCAATTAAAATAAACTAACAAATTATTTACAGAACTGATGATGTATTTATGATGTTTGTCCGTCTGTCAAATATTTATTATCCAATAACGATACAGGAAAAAAAAAACAAACATAAAAACGATCAGTGATTCCAATAAATCCTTCTTTATTCCAATCAGAAATCGACATTCAAAAAATAACTTTTCAGTTTCGTTCGCCTAAAAGTAAATTTCAAGAACGGACACTCGTTTTGTTTCAATTCGAATTTGAATTTCGCATTCATTAACCTAAAAAAATATGGTACTGTCGTTCCAGTAAACTCAATATACTACTATATGCTAACATTTACATAATATGCATAAAAAATAGAATGTAACGAGTATATAAAATAATAGATAACGCAATAAGTTTACAGCATTGCATCTTATCAGAAATCCGTTCACGGTTGCGACACTGTATTGGAGAGAAGAAGGACTTCGGTCGAACCCCTACGATCCGTGTGTTATACCAAAGGTCGTATTTTTTAATACAGTACGTTCACGCCTAATGATTATTGATTGCTGATGTCTAAGATCGAACGAAAACGACTGAAACGGATCCGTTTAGTAGTAGCTAAAGATCAACAGCGTGTCAAATGGATGTCATTGGCGTTTTTATGGTCATTTATTTACATCGAACAGCCGTGAAATAAAAATTAAAAATATCAAGTGTACGTGTCGGAATGTCCAAATTTAATTTCAAATATATTAATGTCTTTATATATATGTATATATATATATATATATATATATATATATATATGTATGTATAATGTATGTATGCATTAAAAAATAACACATTAAAGACACGACCTGATATAAAAGTGTGACAAAGATCACTTCTATCATATATTATTTACTTTCTATTCGCGCGGTGTAAATCTGTCAAATGTTGACATAATAAATGTATTCTGTATAAATCAATCAGCGTGCGCACGGAACAAAATAAACCTTGAGAATGGCGTCTGTGCGATAATTAATTTTTGAATCTTATCTCTCGTGCCAGTTAATCAATGTACCTGTATACACACACAATCTATATATATATATATATATATATATATATATATATATATATATATATATATATATATAGATAGATAGATTGTATGTGTGTGTGCGCGCAAGTTTAAATCACACGGACATGAATTATTGATCCTGTTTTTAGTTATAAATAATTAATTCAGTCCAAGTGATAATATAATTTAATATGTTTATTTATAATTGTGTAAATGATACACACCTGTGTATTTATATTAATTGTGTGTTTGAATTATTGGCGCCAATGTGGATTTCCAATAATAAATTTATTCGTGTAACAATAAATTCTTGAATCAGAATTCAAGGACAGTCTATAGCGTTTAGATTCTTATATACCTCCATCGTTTACTGGCCCAAATATCCTTCTCGACGTTCTTCTTTCGACGGTGTTCAACAATTATGCGGTTTTAGCTGACATGATCGATGAGTCGCCTTTATAAGATATGACAGTACGGATGCTGGTTTTATACAGTCGGATTTGGGTGTTCCTATGCGCATTTTTCGATTTCGTTACGGGAAAGAGCGGGAAACATATGCTATTCGTTCTTGAAGTTCTCGAGATTCCTCATTTTTACTGGTGGATGGTTTGAGCCAAGGTATGTGAAATTCTTTACAATCTCGAAATTGTAATCATCGATGGTGACGTTTTGACCTAATCTTCTCGTTCGTTTTCTATTTTGCAGCATTGGCTTGCTTTTATTCTCATTTATTCTTGTCTGCTGCAGCGGTCTCAAGGGGTACAAAGACTATTTTAAGCAATGGCAAGTATAGATCTTCCCATGATGTTGAGTCATCGGCATATCCTGCTATTTGTTGTGCTTTGTTGAGTGTGGTGGAGTTTACGTTTACTGGGGGAGTCCGTACTACATGTTCACCAATTAAATATTAGTATTTCTCAAAACATATATTTCTAAAAATCTTATTTCACTTATATATATATAGAGAGAGAGAGAGAGAGGGAGAGAGATAAAGGGAGAATATTTTTTTAGATTAATATCTTATAAAATCAAAAAAATAAAGGAAATGAATGAAATTTATGGATAACATTCATAGAAAAACTAGTAAGGTTAAACACTTACAGTAAGATCAATGTCTGCTGCATGTATATATATATATATATATATATTTATGTATTTATATATTTATGTATTTATATATTTATATATATATATATATAGAAAGAGAGAGAGAAAAGGAGAGAATATTTTTTTCGATTAATATCTTATAAAATTAAAAAAGAATAGAGGAAATGAATAAAATTTATGGAAAACACTCAATGGAATATCTAGTAGGGTTAAGCACTTATAATTAGATCAATGTCTGCTGAATATATATATATATATATATATATATATATATATATATATATATATATGTAAAGAGAAAGAGATACAGAGATAATATTTTTTTTAATTAATATCTTATAAAATTAAAAAAATAAAGGAAATGAATGAAATTTATGGAAAACACTCAATAGAATATGTAGTAGGGTTAATCACTTACGATAAGACCAATATCTGCTGCAGATATACATATATATATATATATATATATATATATATATATATATATATATATAGAGAGAGAGAGAGAGAGAGAAGATGAGGGTGAGGGTCATATAAGTTTCATATATAATGGTCTTTAAGTTTCAGTGCATACTTATTGTAAATTTTGATTATTCGTGTGAATTTTGGTTTAAATTTCATCAATTTCCGAGTTCAGAGACAGAAAATTACTGCAGACGATTACTTTTCATGTAATTAAAATAAATTTAGAAACTATTTGTTGACGCCACATCATAGAAATATGCCAAACTTATCAAACGAGCCACGTATAAATAAGTGACAGTGACTTCTATTGGAATACTACTTAGGTTTGCCCTTTCAGATATTTCTTTAATTTAATGCTGTGTCTGTTTGGACGATCGTAATTTATTTTTAATGAAAGAAAGAGTTACAAATTTAGTCTCGTTAGAAAGTGATTAGTGACCTTTAAATATATCGGCCAAATGATAGCGCTCTGAGACCACAGTTTCTCTGGGAAACATCAATGGATTCCTAGATCCACGCCCGGCTTCGAAGTGTTAATTTATCAATATGTTTCAAGTTGACACTTACATTTATATATATATAATTTTATACATTGTAAAAACAAGATACAAAGAGTTCAGATAGATGAAAAAGATAACTGAATTTTAAACAACTAACAAATTCGTATTAGTCATTACCCAGGTATTTCTGACACAGGATCCACACATCAGTAATCCGCATGACATTCATAGAACAACAAAACGCGAAGAAGAAAAAAATTAGTCATACATACACACATACACACACACACACACAATAGGCCAACATCTCAGAAAATGAATAAACATGTAAATATATTATACCCAACATGAAATCTATTATACACAATTAGAAATAGCCACGTGCCCATTATATTATACTGTCAGTGTTTCTAAACAAGGCGTCCATTTTAATTTATGAATACAGAACGACTCCTTCAACGTCGACCATTAGTCATGTGGCTGGCTGCTGCCGTTGTTGCCGTTGTTGTTGTTGGCTCTCAAGGCCTGCCGTGCGCGCCGCGACTACCGTTCATTAGGTTAAACAATTAAAAACGAGTCGACTTAATTGGTACGACGACGACGACGACGGACCGAGTCCGGTGGTAGAAACGTGCACGGGCTGGTCCTTAATTTGTCTTGGCTTTCGGATTATAGCACGAGCGCGAGGAAAACGCGCGCGAGAGAGATAAGACACGAGTTCGAAACGTTTGACTCGTTTGATTGATTACATAACTGGCTTCTTCTGTTCGTTCAAATTAACCTCTTCAGCATAGCTACCTGTTTCGTGACTTTGAATAGAAGTCTATTTCAAAATTCCTACCTTATATATATATATATATTTAAAAAGTTAAAAAAGTCAAGGAAAAAAGATGAAAAAAGAAATCATATTCTATTTATTAACCTCAAATATATTTGATTGATTGATTAACATAGTCATGTTCATTGAAAATAAATGAGTATTCTTTGTATACTTAATGTAAAATAATTTAAGATATAAAAAACATGACAAATTCTTTAAATTCCGTCAGTGAGAAGACTTTATTTCTTACACAATCTAAATATTTGATTTTAATGCATGAAATTCCAAACTGTTTGTTATGAAATCTTATTATTGTGAACTTATTCCTAAATCGAATTTTATTCAATCAAAAGTTCACATCATCCCAAACTAATTCTTATGCACAGAAGTTAATTGTTTGGATTTTTCTTTTTTTTTAAAAAAAAAACAAATATAATCAGAAAATCTTCAAGCAATTCTTCTTAATTTGTTCAGTTTGAAAGGTATTATTCTAAAAAGTATTTTCAACATTTTTATAAAAATCTAAATGTGTGTTGAATATAATATATATATATATATATATATATATATATATATATATATATATATATATATATATATATATATATATATATATATATATATATATATATATATATATATACATATATATGTGCTATCAAATATGAGTTTAAATTTGAATTACAAATACTTGAATTATAATCCTTGATCGATTCATAAAACATTCTCAAAATAAAACAAAACGCTTAAAGGGTTAACAGTCGATAAGAGATAGATTTCATCAAATTATATTTATTTTGCTTTAAACGACTAAGATGTAGCAGTTAAATGATCACAATTATAAAAATTGAAGAATATTAACAAATACATTCGACCCATGTGTGAAAGTTAGGGGTCACAACCCCTGAGAAAATGGAAAAACTGCTAATATCACTTCTCTTTAGTATGTTTTCTTAAGTTGGGAGGAAACTCACAAGCTGCCTCTTAATTGGAGAGGCTTGTTCATATTATGTAGGCCTAACCTTTTCCTAAAAGCATCAAACCAGCCTTTATTATCATGAAACTCTGTAGACCTTGACGCTTCGTCTCCCCTTCCCTTTATAGAAACATTTTTTTAGTTTTCTTTACATTGTCTAGTCTATGATTCTTCAAAGTAGACCGCAAAACTATAAAAAAAATCTCATTTAATTATTGATGGCAAACTCGTGAATAATCAAATCAGTGAAAGTCGAGCTTTGATTGTACTCTTGTAGAGATGTAAGGAAATCGCTTGAGATTTGGCAAACGAAAAAAATTAATTTGAGATTTCGTGACTATTCTAATGTTTAAAATAAACAGAAAATAATCTGATTTCTCATTATTCGAAGAAATTGAAGCTTCAAGATATGTTTCTTTTAAAGAAAAAAATTTAACGTTATTCGAAACATATTTATGAAGTTTAATGCCTCGGGACGTTAGTTGAAACAGATCGTTTGTGTAACACCGTATTCTTTTTTCCAGACTGATGGCATCACCGGGCAGTTCTCCGGCCACGTCACCTACCGGAGCAATGTCGACAACGTCCTCGTCCTCACCGACACCGACACCACCGACAGCGGCGTACAATAGCCACAAAATTACAGGTATTCCCTGTGTGGCAGCTGCTTCCAGATACACAGCACCTGTACATATAGATGTAGGCGGTACTATTTATACGTCTTCGCTGGAAACGTTAACCAAGTGAGTGAATTTCTCTTTTACTTGCAATTTTTTTTCAACCGGTTTTATTACACTGGAAACATGTGGATTTTATTTAAACCGTTTGATTCGCAAGTATGAAAAAAATATTTAAACATAGAGTAGCAGTATTATCAGTCATTTATATGTCGAATTCATTATCAGTACTGCCGACAACATTCGATTCGGTATTATTATTTTCTTTTTTGATGCAGTGAAAGCATTCCCTGCAACAACACCCACCTTTGGACATCTGAAGATGATCATCGATTATTTTGAAAGCCGTTTTCGAACTTTCCTGCGAATCCTTCAAGTTTTAACCAATCATTTCCCATGAGGACATCTTCGACTTGTATGACCATTTTATGTGTTCAATCTACCACTGTTGTAGTCGTTTGTTTTAACAAACATGACCACTTATAAACCGTGGTTTTTCCAAAAGAAAAACTGATTGCATTTCGCTGAGAATGTTTTCCATGTTTTTCCTTGTTTTTTTGAGCGATTAATCACTGCACGAAATTCAATATTTGATATTTTAAAAAATATCACAGACATTGATTTGTTCTTTTCACGATTACAGGCGAATTCATAGGACAATCAGCATGAAATTTCGTTTTTATGCCTGAAAATGAATATTAAGTATATTAATTAAGTATGCGCCATTCTTTATAGAAAACGAATGATTATTTACAGAAAAATGGAATAAATTTCAATCCTCAAAATATCACCCATTATTTTATACAACTTTACTCCATCAGTTGGGTAACTGACGGATCCCTTGTTGAAAAAAAGATGGAGGCTTCGAGTCGATGAAATCGTGATGCATTTATGGACCTCTTCCACTATTTTAACATCTTTTACATGTTTTATGCGCCACGACAGCTTCCTTCAAAGATTAACAAACCATTCCAGCATTCTTTTCAACTGAATTCCGAAATGTATGCGATGCCTAATCCTACTTTTCGAAGGTTATCATGTTCATCTTTTTTGTGAGGTTATGCCAACTGATTGTCCAAGATATATAGTGTTTTTAATTGTTAAGGTTGTCACTTTAAAACGACGAGAAAATATTTTAATTAAAACAGAGTTATGATTGATTCAAGTTAAAGGTACAGAATTAATTCTTGCACCTAACAATATGGATGTATTATATGGAATTTCTTATTCCTTCGCATTAATATTTATTCCAATTCTTTATAATTTCACTTACATCCAGAAATTCGTATGTGCTAACACCGTACTTAGATTGTTTTAGTCTCTATCTAATTTTCAGTACTGGTCTGTGACTTTCTTTAATAGATATTTTGCTGTAGGTATGAATGAATCTTCTGAATAATAAAAATCCACGTTTCTTATCACTTTGTACGCAGGACAAAGTGGAGAATATCTGTGGTAACGAGAAATGTTTGTTTCGTCAGCTCATTGGTTTCAAATTGGATTCATTAAGTTTCGTTCTTAAGTATTTTTCATGTATAAATATAATATGTTGTGAAAACCAGTAAACAGCTTTTTCATTCTATGTTTCTTTATACTTATTTTATGATAAAATTCGTATGGTATAAAAGCCGGTTTAATAATAGTTAGTTAACGAAAATCAGTTTCGGTAATTCTTGATGTTTTCAATATACAAGAATTAGAAGAATCACTGTTTTAGCACGTTTTATATATCGCAATACCTTCGTTCGAAGCAGAACAAATTATCCCCACAGCTTCAGCTGCATTTTTTCAACCGGAATGTGAAAAGTATGCAATGCCTAATATGCTAATTTTTGGATGCCATAATGTTCACTACTATTCTGTGAGGTTGTCAATCGTTCGATCAAGATATATAATGTTTTTAAATGTTAAGTTTGGCACTTCAAAATCCTCAAAGGACAAGGAAATATTTTAATTTAAAACAGAGTTATGATTGATACAATTTAAAGACACAGAATCAATTTTTACACCTAATATATGCTACATAAATTTTAACTCCGCCCCTTCTTATCTTTTCTCATCTTTGAATATAAAAAACTTCACTCGTGTATGCTCTTTTTCGGTTCTACAGACATCAGAACTATAATTCAACAATGTATGTGATATAAAAGAAAATATGAATTTTCTACACCTTGGTATTCGATGCGATAGACATATTTTTTCCATTGAATTATTACAATTCACCTATCAATTTATATTCATTCTATTTTTTACCACTTTTTTAACACTCTACATAGAAAAATGATAAATGTAAAAATCAGTTATTACAAGTAGAATTTTATGAATGATTTTCAAGAAAAAAGTGTTTATTTTTGTGCAAGTTACATAATTTTTCATGGTATATTTTATTTTTTCTCTTTATAATCCACTTTTTAAAATAAAGTTCAGGCAATACAAATATCTCCTGAAGATTTGCAAGACAATTATTATATAATCAGTCGATTAAATCCGGATAATTAATATGTTATAGTTTTCAATCCATTCTTCTAATAAATTTGGTTTCTCATTAAAAAAAACAACCGTAATTCTAGTACAAGAAAAAAGTCGCTCGATTCAAATCCTTATAACGTTATAAGACAATATAAAAGAAAAACAACTGCTCGGTGCTGTAAAAGAATACATCTTAAACTGTATGAAACACAAATTACATAAAACCGAATCGCTCGGAGTACCAACGAAACCGATCTAGAACAAACAACATCTCGCAGAAATCTTCACCGGTCGTCTTTTTGTTGTAGTTGCACTCGAATACGTTTATCAATAAATGTTTTTTAACGGTTCTCTTGTAAACAAATCGCTGATATCGACGAATCAGCTCCGTCGATCGTGTTCTGCAAACGTGTCTACCTATTAATAAATCACCTGTGCGGCCGCGTAAGCTCATTATACATAATCGACGCCGACAGACACGATCGGAAAAAAATTAAGCAGCGCTTGTTTACATTAACTCATGACTTTTCGATGTATATATATATATATATATAAAGCAGATCGGGGTTTTTTTTCCGCATCAAACACCGAAATAAGCGATCAGCCGAACATTCTATAACAATAATTAAATTATAGCTACGAGCGAACGGGCAACACAGAATAATAATAATACTAAAATAATCTTTTACTCATGCATACATACATATATACATACATACATGCATATATATATATATATATATATATATATATATAAATATATATAAATGTATATATATATAAATATATATAAATGTATATATATATATATATATATATATATATATATATATGTATATATATAAATCTAAAACGACTACGTTGCGATATATCTGTGAAAATAATTATAGAATAATGAATTTTAAAAAATATGTTTATCGTTTCATTCGGTTCATGTACGGGCTTATAATTAACAAGTAGGCGAGCGCAGCGAGGATAGGGCGAAGCTCCCTAGCATATACATATCGTTATATACTTATTGACAATATGCAACGCTTCGTCAATAGAAAAGAAAAAAGCTGCGTATCCTGAACTGTCGAAAACGATATCGTTAATGATGAAAGTCGGAATGAAAACCGATTCATTCGAACCAGCACCGCTTCGTTACAGGACTGTCTGCAACCGACAGCCGTGCCTTCTACCCGACACCGCACATCCACCGGTCGGTATCGACATGCAGACATAGTTTGTAAACGCACACGAATTTCAGTCGGAGAGAAATTAAATATGGAATCCGATTAAGAGCTTTTATATAATTCGACTAACATTCCAACAATCCGTCAAACCGATTATCCTTTTCGGTAGCTCCCTATATATATTTATATATATATATATATATATATATATATATATATATATATATATATATATATATATGTGTGTGTGTGTGTATGTGTGTATGGACATAAAAGCATTTGTATTACATATATAAATACGAAACGGTCAATTAGTATAATATTTTTCCCGTTCTCATGAGTGGCGGCGGGGGCCCGGTCGGGCATGTAACCAGCCGTGATTGTTGGAAACGAGAGAGGCATACCCTGAGGCCGTCACGGCCAATACACCGCCGCAGCAGCCTCGTGCCCCGTTTCGATGCACCGCCCTCACTCCTATTACAAGACACGCCGAAACGATACGAAACTTCATGTCTTCTTCTATTTTCCTACACACATTTCAACCAGTTTCGTAAGATTACATAATATATATATATATATATATATATATATATATATATATATATATATAATTCAATTATCAACTGAATTACTAAATTACGTTTACTAATTACCACTTGAAGAAAAATGATTCAGTTTTTGTCCAAATTTGAAATTGTTTGTTTCTATTCCTGGGATTCAGTTAGTGTATTCTCTTGGTAGGTTTGGTCCTAGAAAATAATTTATACATTTGTCCGTCATGACTAGTTCAGATCCTCGATTCATCCGCATGTGTTAGTGAAGTGTTTTGAACACTCTTATTAACAAATTACTTGACACGGGTTCAAAACCTAAACATACGAGTAGTCATGACAGTTAATATAAGAGTGATTCACTATTCACAGTAAGACCAAGATAATAAGAATGATATTTATAATTTTTCTATATAAATACTTCAAGTGTTTTACAAGCATTGCTGTTAGAAAATGGTGAAAGTAATAATTTAGTTATAATGTGTAATTTTATTAACAATGTAACACACAATCGATTGAAGTTCTCCGGCGAAAAAGTTGTTGGAAAAATTTCTTCCCATCGGGTCAAATTTTAAAATCTGGAAAGAGGAAGTAGTCGCACGGGACCAAGTTCAGAGAACAAGGTAGATTATGAATCACTTCTAAGCCTAATTCGGACGATTTTGCTATTGCGACGGTCGATTTGTGGGACGGCGCGTTGTCCTGGTCAACGAGCACTTTTTTCGTTTCAGCTTTCCTTTCAAACAGACCAATAATGTTACATAAAAAGCTCCTGTTATCGTTTTTCTCCTTCGTTGAGTAGTCAATCAGGATGATTCCTCGGGAATCACAAAAAAAAACAGTGGCTGTCATCTTCCTGGCTGTTAAAACGGTCTTCGCCTTCTTCGACACACTTTCACCAGTCGTCGACTGCTTCGACTCAGGTGTATAGTGGTGGATCAATGTTTCATCCACGATGACGAATCGGCGCGAAAGGTCTGCTCATTTTTACGGTAACTACTGCAATGCTCGCTTGAAAAATCTGTAGAACGTGAACAACGTTTCGCTTCTGGCTGAAATTTCTCCTACGCTAGTTTGTTGAAAAGTGACACTTGATAGCCGCGACGTTACCGAATGAATGTCGGCGCACATCATATAAATTTATCAAACTTATCAATCGACCCTCGTATTTTCCCGATTTTCTCATATAAATATAGTAGCAAAGTGTTTATAATCATATCAGTAAACTATAAAAGACTGACGAGTGAATGTTTACATTTTCTTAGAGACTCTTGCGGGCTGAATGTAGTGCATCGTTACATATTATATTCGCCCCATTCATCAGGACAGATTGTCAATAATAGATTGAAGCGGTAAAGTAGTGATAAGTGATTTATGCCCTTGAATAGATGCATTGATTATTATTATTATTTGATTTTGCAAGATTAGCACGTTCGAGACCGAGCCTGAATTTACTGTCCTCACCGTGGGGCGGCTTTGTTTTTCAAGCGCGTTACTGCGTTTTGCCCTCTTCGCAACAATCAGCCGCCTTTGTGATTACAATGTTTTAAAGAAATTCACAAAGATAAACACTACTCTTATGTATATAAAGATGCAAATAAATTTGTTAATTACAGTAATCAGTTTTTTAATTGCTGTGACGCGGCAATGTACCACCGGCGGTTCAGCCCGTCGTGAACGTGTTAAACAATCAACGATTTTTAATCCCTGCCTTTATCGAAATGAATGTCTCCTATCAGGAATGTTAAATTTCTGAAATACAAAAAAATCACCAAAATACAGAATCGTCGGGTGTGATCGAATCCATGATCCAACGAGAACCTGCATGAAATGTAACCATTCCTGATTTACAATCTCGAGAAAACAGATTAACATTTTCGACGTCGGAATCGTCGATGCACAGTTTGAGACCGGCCCGAACTATTATTAATTGATTTCGGCCGATAGAGATCTTCTAAACAGATACAGACCACTAATAGATATCTCAATTAACTAAACAACGATTTAGTTCTATCGTCGAACGGGTACCTCCTGAGCAGCTGCCGAACATGTCGGCGAATTAAAAATAAATACTAATTATTGAAAATGTCGTATTCATTGGACTTGTTTCACTTTTGTAAATCAATTGGCCGGCGGTGGAGAGAAAAAAGTCAGCAGGGCTTGTATATATATATATATATATGTATATGTGTGTGTGTGTGTTCGGTCCGTTGAAACAATTAGGTCCGAATCGATCGTAATTCACCATCGAACGCTGCTCGCAATCGGCCGAGTCTCGTGCTGAGCGACCAAATACAATGGAATAAAAAGTGTACTGGCTAGTTTTAATGGTTTCGGAGAGCGCTTTTTTCTCTTTTTCGCATTTTTTTTCCGCCCGTGTAAATTGACCGATCGGATCGTTACATGCGGCCGTTTGACTTTTCGTCGCGTTGACGACGTTTTCGAAACGTCGATTTGATTAATTAATGTGTCCTTAACGGCCCGCCGTGCTCGAAATCGAAGTCCGTCAGTTCGTCTTATGCAACGATACACGAGACTTAATTGATTGATAAATAACGTTTACCTACGTCCAGTGACGATTGTCTCTAGTGAATAGTTGTAATGCACACAGTACTTGTTCGGTTTTATGCATTGATGATTAAAATGCATTCAGTGCGTTTTAATTATTTCATATTCTATTTATACTACATACCTGACAGCATTTTTTTTTTTGTAAAAATATTTCATTAATGGAGTAGATATTTCTGTTGGATAAACTAGTTTCGATGCAAATGTATTCATTCAGTAAGTTTCCTTATTGATGAATATTTTTATAAAAACTTATGACTTGTGTGTATACATTTATCACTCTTACCCTCTCTCTATATATATAAATACATGTGTGTGTACATATATATATATATATATAGTGTATATACATTTCTCACTCTTCCCCTCTCTCTCTCTCTATATATAAATACATGTGTGTGTACATATATATACATATATATATATATATATATATATATATATATATATATATATATATATATATATATATATATATATATATATATGACCCGTTGTTTTTGAAAGTGGTATAAGTCAATTTATCCATACATTGAGATATTTAAGGGGTTTTCGTTTGAATCAACTTAAAAATAATGGTAAACGTTAATCAATTCGGATAATATTTTTAGAACTATAAACTTGTTAAATTTTGTTATGCATTAATAATCAATAAAGATGTTAAAGAAGATAATCGATTTTATAGCTACAAATGGACTTATACCGCTTTCAGTAATAACAAATTATGAAAAATATAAATAATAGCAATTTTAAATTTATATTTTAATTGAAGTTCGCTTTTCTGAAATGTATTTTTATTGTAAAAAATAATAATTAAAATGAAGACATGTAAGTGAACGAATAGTCGAGTTCATTGAGAAATAATTTCAGTTATATTGTAATGAATTTCTAGATAAACAAGTATGAAAAGTAGATTACTTCGTTAAGATAACTAATAATAACAGACTTATTCGTATTTCAATCTTATATCTCCTTTACACTTGCATAGTGAAGTATTTATGGTGAATAGGAGATATGTAAGGCAGTAAACACGTCACATCTCTATATTTCTCTCTTGTTATAGGTCTTGAAGTTGTGTACAGTAATAATAGAGTGATTTTGCTAAAATTTTTAGGTCTTCCTCGTTTTTCAAATAAATCAAGTACTTTAAATTGCGCATTTTCTTCCGTAGGGATTTTGTAGAAAATTTTGTGCGGTTCATCCCGTTCAAACCTCATCCAGGATATCTTCAGCCAATGTATAATTTCTCCGTCCGTATTTTCTTCCTATTTGATATTGCCTCTTCTAGGTATTTAGTTGAAACAAAATCTTCTCGCTTCATTTCATATAAAAGGAAACTATTTTTTTTCGGCAATTCTTTATTACTTTATAATAGTCTTGAACAGTATATAAACGGTCCTTATTCCATTAGTGCTGTTTCCACAACTCGAAAATCTCTGTCGTTTGGCAGAAATCAATGACCCGACAACAGAAATTTATGGTCAATAACTTTTATGTTATTGTCAGTTGATTTAACAACTCTTAACCACATCAATGCCATTATCCGCTGTAAAGACTTTAAGGGCAGTGCACACTGAAGTCGTAATAATTAATAATTAAGGTTTTTTCAATCGTCATTATTACGAATGGACTTATTCCACTGGTACAAAGAAAATTATGTTAGTATAACGGGAGATATACAGATATAAACGTTTCAACTAGACTGTGTTCTTAAATAGCAAAGAACCAGCATTTTCTGACCAAACTCCATTTTATATTGATACAAGATATAGACAATAATTTATTTTAAACTTTTGCATTCCATCAGGACTGCTCTTGCACTCCTTAATACTTAGATACTTTAATATAACTTAAATTAGATATTTTAATTTAAAACAGAGTTGTGATTGATTCAAGTTAAAGGTACAGAATTCATTTCTACACCTAACAATATGGATGTTTTATATGGAATTTCTTATTCCTTTGCGTCAGTATTTATTCCAATTCTTATAATTTCACTTATATCCAGAATTTGTATGTGCTAACACCGTACTTAGATTTTTTTAGTCTTATCTACTTTTCAGTACTAGTCTGTGACTTTCTTTAATCCATATTCTTCTGTAGGTATGAATGAATCTTCTGAATAATAAAAATCCACATATTTCTTGTAGCTTTGTCCTCAGGACAAAGTGACAAGAATCTATATATCTAGTCTAATAATTATATATACTCTATCTATATACAACTAAACATTACTATATATATATATATATATATATATATATATATATATATATATATATATATATATATATATATTATACAGTTATGTTTAGATTGTTTTAGTCTCTATCTACTTTCACTACTGGTTTGTGACTTTTTATCTATATTCTTTTGTAGATATCAATGAATCTCCTTAATAATAAAAATTCACATTTCTTATCACTTTGTCCTGCGGAAAAAGTGACGAATATCTGTCAGCTCATTGGTTTCAAGTTCGATTCGTTAAGTTTCGTTCTTAGGTATTTTTTATTTTTAAATAAATTATGTTGTAAAGATCGATAAACAGTTTTTCTTCCTTTCCATGTTTCTTTCACTTTTCCCGTCAATTTCGACTGTTCACGTACTATTTTTAAATATAAAAGAATCGAATGCGCAGTCCGATATTTAATTCCGCTCCAGTCGTACTTTCAACTGATAAAAAAAGTACTCCAACTACTTATTAAAACGAAAACACTTTTACAAAAAAAACGAGCACGAACTCCGCGGAATGAAAATATATTTTCTTAATTAAAATTAAATTCACAAAAATTTCAGAAAAATAAAGGCACCGTCACTAAAATAATTAATTGAATCGCGACTGAAAAGAATTATAGGAGAGCGAGCATACACTGTTCATAAAGAAACTGCTAAAAATATTATTCTTTTATATATATATATATATATATATATATATATATATATATATATATAAATGTGTAGGTATTAATAGCCTTTGGGGGTGACGTCGAATGTTAAAACGCGCGTGTGTATGTGTATGAAAAGAAATGTTGAAGAAGAAACAAGGGGTTAGGCGGCGTGACGGGGCTGCAGAGATCGGTCCGTATTACAGCGCAATGATCGCGGAGGCTTTTTATAGCTCGGGGGCTCGTCGGCAGACATGAGAGACTGCTGAGATATCTATAATGCTGGTTCGAATCGCTCGCGGCGCTCGAATGATTGAACTGTTTCGGCCGCGGGCCACGAAATGCGAAGAAAGATTGTCGAGAAGGATATATATATATATATATATATATATATATATATATATATATATATAAGTGTATATAAATTCGATTGATGGGTATTGATTACGCGTGTGCATGCGTATTAATGGAATATATAATATATATATATATATATATATATATATATATATATATATATATATATATATATATGTATATATAAACGTTTCAGAATAATTAGATTTTTTATTTGCATCTAATGAAAACCTAATTTGTTGTACAAAAAACTGACAAACTTAAAATGTTATGTTTCTAAACCATGGAGCTGTACCCCCTGTCCATCGTGCTCGCCCACCCCTGCAAGGATAGGGAGAGGATTCGTCTCCCGCTCGCTCTTTTCTAACAAATAACAGAAATTAACAAATCATACGCACAAATAATTTGTGTAAAATGTAAGTTCGAAAACTGTTATTGGAAAAGTGTATAAAAATTAACTACAAAACACAATGTTAAAATGTGTAAAAAAATTTCTCACTCTACTTACTCTAGTACATGATCTATCCACTTTTCAGTACTGGTCTGTGGCATTTTTGAATAGATATTCTTCTCTAGATATCAATGAATATTCTTAATAAAATTTAAAAACGTTTTTTAAAAATCGTTTTTAACAAATTTCGTTTTTATGCCTGAAAATGAATATTATGTCTATAAATTAAGTAGGCGCTATTCTTTATAGAAAACGAATGACTATTTACAGAAAAATGGAATAAATTTCAATCCTCAAAATATCACCGATTATTTTATATAACTTTACTCCATCAGTTGGGTAACTGACGGATCCCTTGTCGAAAAAAAGATGGCGGCTTCGAGTCGATGAAGTTGTAATGCATTTCTGGACCTCTTCCACTATTTTAACATCTTTTACATGTTTCATACGCCACGACAGCTTCATTCAAAGCTGAACAAATAATTCCAGGATTTTTTTCAACTGAATTCCGCATTGCATGCAATGCCTAATATCCTAATTTTCGGAAGCCATCATGTTCATCTTTTTTGTGAGGTTATGCCGACTGATTGTTCAAGATATATAGTGTTTTTAATTGTTAAGGTTGGCACTTTAAAACGACGAGAAATTATTTTAATTAAAACAGAGTTATGATTGATTCAAGTTATAATTTATTATAATTTCTTGCTAGAATTTGTATTCTTGAATACTAAGAGTGTGGATCTTCTCGGAAAAATCGCAATATCTTTGAAACGCTGTGGTTAATGAGGTTCACGGATGTCTTATTACCCGTAAGATCATAAGCAATAACTTTGTAAAGTTTGGTTATGATAGGTCTAAGGATATAGAAATGGATAGGGATTAACGATAAACAGGCAAATATTCACTTTTGTATATATATATATATATATATATATATATATATATATATATATATGTGTGTGTGTGTGTGTGTATGCATGCGTTGTAGAGAGAGATAGATATATTCTGTTTAATCGTCCGATTTGAAGATATGAAAATGACCGATTAAAATGAAAATTCTTCTCAACATTTCCTTTAATTCCATAAATTAATCCTTTTTGCAAACACCGATCGTATAAGGTGGCTGCTAAAAAAATAATTTTATCGACCAGACTGATATATACAATCATTTCTGATTATTTATCTACACTTTATCATCAGAGTGTCGAAATATAAAAAAATATATACAAAAGGCGCTCTGAAGATGCTGAAATCAATATCAAAATACCCATCAACAACAATTAATAATGATTTCATTGAAAATGTATGATCAGAAACGTTTTCTTTTTGTAATTGTGCAGTGAGGAAAAAATTCACTTATAGTTAAAGTATAAAAAATGTGTGCTTTGAATATTTGTACATTGCAACATCGACATTTTAAAAGCGCCAGTGTATATACATTTTCTGTACTTTGACTATAAGTGAATTTTTTTCTCACTGCACAATTACAAAAAGAAAACGTTTCTGATCATACATTTTCAATAAAATTATTATTAATTGTTGTTGATGGGTAAAATGTTGAAGTTGTTATCAAAATGCACATAGTACGAATCAATAATGATTTCATTCAACATTTGTGATCAGAAACATTTATTTTTTTGTAGTTATGGAGTGAGAAAAAATTCAGTTATAGTCAAATCGTAGAAAATATATGTACATTGGCGTTTTGAAAATGTCGAAGTCGCCATCAAAATGCGCAAAACCAGTAATCAGTAATGATTTCATTGTACATTTCTCACCAGAAATGTTTTATTTTTTTTTGTAATTGTGGAGTGAGAAAAAATTCACTTATAGTCAAAGTATAGAATATATATATATATATATACACACTCATATATATATATATATATATATATATATATATATATATATAAATATTGGCGCTTTGAAAATGTGGAAGTCGCTCTCAAAATGCACATAAGCAGCAATCAATGATTATTTCATTAAAAATTTTTGATCAGAAACGTTTTTTTTTGTAATTGTGGGATCAGAACTGTATTGTAACAAAATAATTTTCCTTCAATGTTTGCTCGAACACTAATAACCTCAGCTGTCGACAGAAAAAGCGCCCCTAAACCCCAAGTATCTATCCACCTTCAATGTTTTTTTACTCCAAGAAAATTAATAATTGTAAAAAAAATGCATGTATAAGTACACTTAATATTCAGATTCAAACACACAACATTCGATTAAAATTTGTACACAATATATATATATATATATATATATATATATATATATATATATATATATATATATATATATATATTTCTTTTCTATATAGATCTCTTACTACAGACGTATCAATATTTTATAGAAAAATAAGAGAATCTGCATAAAACTTCTCTGACTGATAACCGAATATCTATCTACTTTCAAAATTCGCTTACTCCAAATGAATAATGTTTATAAAAAAAGACGTATGTATAAGTACACTTAATATTCAGATACAAACATACAACATTTGATTAAAATTAGTACACAGTGTATATATATATATATATATATATTCTATATAGATTCTATATAGATCTCTTACTGCAAACTTATCAATATTTTATACAAAAATAAGAGAATCTGCATAAGACTTCTTTTATTGATAACCGAATATCATCTATCTACCTTCAACGTTCGCTTACTCCAAATAAATTAATGTTTATAAAAAAGATGTATGTATAAATGTACTTAATATTCAGATTCAAACACACAACATTTGATTAAAATTAGTACACAATATATATATATATATATATATATATATATATATATATATATCTTTTTTATATAGATCTCTTACTGCAGACCAATCAACATTTTATAGAAAAATAAGAGAATCTGCATAAAACTTCCACACTCTGTCTGATAGCGAGATCCTAGCCCGTAATAGCACAGATGATGTCATGAATTGCAAAATAGCCTCGTTAATATATTTATATATTAAAAAAAATATCAGTTAATTATCCGGTACAGATAACACTGCTCCAGATATAACTCGTTGATAATTCTCGAGGAGATGCAAAACTGATCTCTCGACGTATGACTCGACGGCGCTGTGTTACAACCGCCTCCGGCTCTTCGTACACATGCACTGAACTATATCCAAAAGAGTACATTTACACACACACACATTATATATATATATATATATATATATATATATATATATATATATATATATGTATACATATATATTATATATGTATATGTGTGTGTGTAGAACATCTACACCCCGTTCTCTCTAGCGGTACATTTTGCATCTATCCGAACATTCTGTCTGCTTGTTCGACCATCAGACGAACTTGTTTGTTCTTTGTCATTCATTGTACAGTTGTTTATTTCTTCAATTTGATTCGTATTATTACAATTTATTTTATTTCTTTACTTACCTGTGTGTGTGTGTGTTCGTTCTGCATTATACAGATACGGATAAAGTTATTCAACACGTGAAAACCAGCCCGTCGGGCCTGCAATGATTTACGTGTTCGGCACGTCATGCCTGAGTAACTGGGTGTCCGTTACAAATAAAAATATTTATTGTCTATTGAATGGGTTTAATGACTGTCCGCTAGGTGATTTTTACAACGATACGAAGTCGAATTCGATGACTAGAGAAAGATATTATTTATATATATATATATATATATATATATATATATATATATATATATATATATATATACACACACGCATATACACAGATATACAGGCGGTATGAATGTCTGTCTGATGCTCTGTACGCGTTTGAATAGACCGAGGATGAAATTGTGTTAGGTAATGTGTGAAAGATGAACTGTAAGTCTGATTGAAAAGTTCTGACACTTAAATCTCCAAATGATATTCACTTTCTTCTATTTCGACGTATATTGAATTTTTGTAATATTTGTTAGAATATTGTTAATTGCTGATCGAAAGTTTCATCATAGAGGATGAAGTTCTGGCACTGCGACTAAATTCACTTTTCCAAATGAATAATTCCACTCAGTCCACAAATCGCAAGAAAAGTTCTGCTCGTCAATGTTTAATAACTGATGGTTGTTCATTTTTGATAACTGTTAATGCGTATTTCAATTACGATTCGATCATTTTCAGAATCATAAGGTGCGGAATAAGCTGTCGAAATGCACAAAAGCAACGAAAACGATCAATAATAGATTATTGAACATTTTTGATTAAAAAAATGTTGTGGTTTGTGAAATAAGTTAATCAAATTTAACTACAATTTTAATAATTCCAATTATGACAATTACAACAGATCTAATAAATTAGTTGCTGATCAGTTTCTTACGATTTTCAATCCAACTTTGTATTCTCTTAGTTTTCAAACAGAGATCAATAAATTTCTGATAGAAAGATTTAATGATATTAAATTATACTAACGCGCCCGTTAAATATATAGAAATGATTATCGATTAATTAATATGAAAGTAATTTACATTTAATGTGATTAAATCTTTCTGATAGAAAGATTTAATGACATTAAATTATGAAATCCATGAAAAAAACATTAATTACTGTGATATTTTACAAATGTTGAATCCTCTAACGGTTTCGTGCACGAATTCTTTTACCCCTACCGATCACAAAAATGTTTTCTGATCGAAATCGTCCCACAAACCATTATTGACTGTTACTTATGTGCTTTTCTATATCAGTATCAGCATATTCAGATCGCCAGGGTACAGAAAAATCTAAGATTTTTCTGATTTAAAAGCACATAAGAAAATCCAAGATTTTTCTGTACCTCGACAATAATGATTAATTGAACGTTTTTGGACACACATTTTTTAATAGTTTGTGGAGCTAAAAAAGAATTCATCTGTGAAAACATTTTATGGTTTGTGCGTGAGTAAGAAGTTGAACACCATTAAATACCGAAGAAATAACATAGTGAGTGATCGAAATTGAAAATAGAATATTTCAAATCCAGCTCTATTACGCGCGATCTTCGCCAAAAACAAGTATTATATTCGAGAGGAACGTTCAATAGACACCATTCGTGTAAAGTAACTGTAAGAAAAATATCAACGAATCGAATTTATATTTCAATTGTGACGAAAATAATATACCTGTTATTAGAAAAGAACGTTATTTTCATTCGAATCAAGAGAAAGGATTAAGGTTCGCTTTGAACGTGCGAGAACAATGACTGGTACAATCAAAAGCTACAGCCGTCGTATCAGAACGAGACCGAATCGAGTCGAAATGTGGAAGAAAGAAACGCACGTACACGTGAAACGTATAGAGACACGGGGGAATTCACAAGTATTTCCAAGTTCAGTCAAAAATTGTAGTCGTGATGCTCAGTGAGCAATTAGCGTATGGCATCTCTTTCTCAGTACACACACACAGACACGTGTATATATATATATATATATATATATATATACACACGTGTGTGTGTGTGGTATGTGTGTGTGTATATATAAATCCATAGAAACGTGTATAACGTCGATTCGTTTCCCGCCGACGGCGTTTCCCGTCCCGCGCGCGTTCGCCTCACACGGCTTGGCGTGCATGCGATGAGTGTGGGTGTACGCCCGGAGCATTCTTCCCAGCACACCTACCATACCTATCATCTATCTACGGGTAAACATATACACACAGCCACATACCTCGTTCACCCGTCGCAATCTACGACCCATCTTCTCTTTATCCCAGAGACATGACCTCACCACCTCCCGCCCGTGTGTGCATTCTCCGTACCATTCGACGACACGGTCTTTTTTTCTAAAATAAATATGTATATTATCAGATCATATCACTGTATCTGATCCACTAATGTATTTATGTATTTTACATACTCCTACAAACGCATCATACATACATACATACGTGCATACATACATACACACATACATATATATATATATATATATATATATATATATATATATAAATAATTTTTTTTATGGTAAATGGTTTTGAACAATCATTTTCCGACCATATCTAAGAATATCGATAAATACATGTCTGCCGAAACGTGAACTAGGTAGATGACAGTGGCAAGCAAACATTCATGTAAATAATTAATTTTACATGTTTTCAGTACCGTTCGTCTCGTTACATGGTAGACGATTATTCATTCATCGTAGACGATATTGACATGAAAACGATGGAATGACACTTTCATAAAATAAATCACGATCAGTAATCCGAAAACAAAACCAGTAATTATTCTCCTACCAGCCTGATAATTAAAAAATTTAAATACATTAATCGCCCATTAATAAGTATCTCAGCTGCTTTCCTATAAATTATTCGCGTTTTCATTCTCTGGTAGATTTTCTTGTATGAATTTCTCGAATTTCACGTCTCATTGTTAAAATCAATCCTTTAATTTATACAATTATCCAATTATCATCGCTTCAGATTCTTCCATTTTTGGACAGTGTAATTTTAGATCCGTTTTAATTCCGTTCCAGTTGTTAATTTTCAATTGAAAAGATACTTTTTTTCATAAAACTATTAATGAAAACCACATCTGTTTTCTCTTGATATATATATATATATATATATATATATATATATATATAACGATGGAATGACACTTTCATAAAATAAATCAAGATTAGGATTCAGAAAACAAAACCTGTAATTATTCTCGTACCAGCCTGATAATTAAAAAATTTAAATACATTAATCGCTCATTAATAAGTATCCTAGCTGCTTTCCTATAGATTATTAGCATTTTCATTCTCTGGTAGATTTTCTTGTATGATTTACTCGAATTCCACGTCTCGTTATTAAAATCAATCCTTTAGTTTATACAATTATTCAATTATTATTGTTTCAGATTCTTTCATTTTTAGACAGTGTGATTCTAGATCCATTTTAATTCTCCGTTCCAGTTGTTAATTTTCAATTAAAACCAAATTTTTTTTCATAAAACTATTAATGAAAACCACATTTGTTTTCTCTTGATATTACATATATATATATATATATATATATATATATATATATATATATATATATGTGTGTGTGTGTGTATATATATAACGATAGAATGGCATTTTCATAAAATAAATCAAGATTAGTAATCAGAAAACAAAACCTGTAATTATTATCCTACCAGCCTGATAATTAAAAAAATTAAATTCATTACTCGCTCATAAATAAGTATCCTAGCTGCTTTCGTACAGATTATTAGCATTTTCATTCTCTGGTAGATGTTCTTGTATGATTTACTTGAATTCCACGTCTCATTATTAAAATTAACCCTTTAATTTATACAATTATTCAATTGTTATCGCTTCAGCTTCTTCCATTTTTAGACAGTGTGATTTTAAATCCGTTTTAATTCCGTTACAGTTGTTAATTTTCAATTAAAAAGATACTTTTTTTCATAAAACTATTAATGAAAACCACATCTGTTTTCTCTTTATATTACATACATATATATATATATATATATATATATATATATATATATGTATATATATATATGTATGTGTATATATATATACATATATATATATATATATATATATATATATATAAAGTGTAACATAATTATTTAATCTAAAAATGAAATCAACGTATTAACTGAATTATATAGCATGTAAAGGTCGATTGATACAAGATAATCAGCGTGGCTCCGGGCAAATTTCATAGCAAAAACAAATTTTGTAATATGCACGGGCGTATTGTGCTCTATACATACACACATACACAAATGTATATATATATATATACACACAATAGATATGAAAATATGAAATACGGGGGAAATAGTAAACCGTAACAAATAGAACATAAAATACCTGGAGCGAAAATATACAATTATATATATATATATATATATATATATATATATATATATATATATATATATATATATATATCTGTGTGTGTATAATAGGTATGTGTCTGTGTAGATGAATTTAATGTAGTGGATGTTCGGGGCTCTGTGTTTAGATGCTTTTATAATACGTGTCCATTGTTGTTGATCGACTAACATCATTATAACTCGCCGTGATTTTCGGAACAAATAATTCACATTGTGTAGACTCGAACAGGCACTCGTTCAGCAACGCGCGTTACACTATTGAAAACTGGCCGATTCGGACGACGCCGTCGACTGCGGCGACGACGGCGAGAGATGTGTAACATTGAATCGCCGGCGGGTCGCCGGGCGTCCTCGACGCGAGAATGATTTGTGTCCGTGATAAAAATCCCAGCCCGGGTATCTGAAGTGTTTAGGCGTGCTATCGACGGCGGCGCGTACCTGGATTTCGAACCGCAGTTATTTGTTTGTGAAATGTTCCAGTGACGGTCTTTTGAAAAAAAAGTACTTTGAAATGAATTCAAAGCCAAATTAGAGAATGTTGTTTTTTTTTTAATAGAAGAAAAATCGGAATGTGTAGAAAATTGAATTTCGGTTTATGTTTAAATTCAGGTACGGGCGTAGAGTTAAATATTCTCGATCTAGATAGGAAGGAATGTGAATGGAAAAAAGGTATTACTGTTTTTGTATACAATATACATTTCTTACAGACTTAACTAGCCATTCGATACCCTTATAAAAATAATCCTCTGTTTTCGTGTTAATGTTGTTTTCAGCTCATTGTAATCGTTAAAACGTTGCCCAAGTCAATCTTTTTTCAAATAACTAAATAGGTGATCATCTCTAGGGGCTATGTGTAGATTATAGAGTGGTTGATCAAGTTTTTGAAAGCCACACACCTGAATACCGGCTTGAGAAACAGTAGCGGTTTGTAATGATGTATTGTCGTGCAACAAGCGCACTCCTTTCATTAGTTTTCTATTCAATTCTCTGCGAATATTATCCAGAAATTTACACAGCAATGTTGTCTAACGTGGGACATAAACAGTGGTATTCCTTTCCTTTAAATCTATTAATAAAATCCTCTTGGAATCCCAAAAAATTGTGGCCGTTATCTTTTTTGTCAATTGATTTTGGCTTTTCTTGGGAATGGTTCACTTGCTCGCTTCCATTCCATTTTAGACAGAATCATAATAATGGACCATTATTTCATCTCTTGGTGCAATGAAATCGTTTAATGTATTTGGATCTGTGCTCACACAGCTCTGAAAATGAACGTGCGCAAGCGCTAACGCTGAACGACCGAAAGAAGTGTGGGTACCCACCTTGCACTGACCTCATTTATACCTAAATATTCATAGATAACTTGTCGAATTGTTGTTTGTGAAAGATTGGACATTGCTGACAATTCTTTCACTTTTAAGCGTCGATCACTAAGCACCGGGTCTTCGACAAGTGCAACTGAATCGGGCGTGACCAGGACGCGATTCATCTTCCAGCGATTCTACTCCCATCCGAAATCTCTTAACCCATTTTTTACCGTGAAGTATAAAGAAGAATCTTTCCTGTGTACACCATCTAATCGTTATTTTATTTGGTGCGACCTAACCCTCTTTTACGACTCCTTCTTTAAAGATACTGAATTTTATTTATTCATGACATTGTTAACAACACATCTTATTCTTATTGCTGTCACTGTACGATTGATCCAGTTATAACCTTGAAATTTTTGCTGAACACCACTAAGACTCGGGCGTTAATTGCCTCAGTTGCCGATGCGCCCTAAAACCCCAATAACCAACCGACCTACCAGCCACTAAGACATCAATATATCACACTGCGAATCCGCAAACATGTTAGATCGAGATTATTTGACGCCACCCTTGCAAATCGAACAGTAATTCAGTGATAAATTTATTCATGTTTCAAAATCGATTTCGACCTCACAGCAGTCTTTCTTAAGAACACATTTCGTCAGTAAAACGATCTTCGCAAGCTCGAATACTCACAGCGTTATAAAATATGACCGAACAGTAGAAACCGGCCGACACAATCGACTTTCAACTCATTCACGCATATTTCATTGTCAACAGAAATGAATTATTTCTGAACCGACTCGAGTGCGATTGATTTTTTCCACGGCGAACGACACGAACGGACGTCAGGATCGTGCACGGTCCGTTGAAAAAATATCCATATGTAAATTGATTCATTTGAGAGCGTTGCATAATATCTCCGTTCGTCGAGCGATATAATTGCACGTCCGTTCGGCAGACCGTGAATTTATTGCAACAGGTCGCGTGTTCACACCTGCCAGCACCTGCTGCTACCGTACGACACACGGCACGCAATCTCGTCGAGATGCATTCAAAACTAACTCATTACGACGACGGTGGAGCGTAATCGACCGACCAATTAGCTACACGAATTCCATGTTCTGTCAGGGAACTGTGCACTGGTCGAAACGGAAAAAAGCTACAGATACAGTGATTCGTTTTAAATCTCTTTAGAATCAGAGATACGAACCGAATTAGACGGTCAGTTTGTACTTTTAGTACATCACTTTGTGTGTTCTAAAATATATTTTTGTACATATTGTGTTCTAATATATATCTTAGAAACACCGTTCAAGATTCCTTTTTACATAAAAAAATTATTTCGTGCTCTTTTCTATTATTTCTGTTTCTATTTTTTTCTATTTATCATCGAATAACCAACTATTCCTTATTTTAAAATATAAAAATATCCTGTACATGAGAATCGTTTGATAAGCATGGTAAAAAACGAGTTAAACACCGTTTTTTTTTTGAGAAAATGATTTTATTTCTTAACATAGCCTCCATTGAGAGCATAACTGATAATGAAGAGAATATGATAAGGAAGACATTATAACAGAGTATTCTTCTAACTGAATATCAATCTAATTGACGGTTGTTGATCGTTTCTCCAAAACTGCGTTTGAAATCCATATTACTCCATACTGAAAGTAAATGTATATCAATAAAGAAATCTTATTGAAACATGAAATTACTAATAAGTAGAATCTAGTATGGAAAGCATTCCTGGCACATTTACTGAAATGTGCTAGGAAAGTAATGTTTAGTAAATAATAACAAATGATTGAGCATTGAAGAAAATCTTTTCGTAGCCAAAGTAGAGCAAGATATCAACAGCAGATATATGATTTAATTATTGTAATAAATACAGGTTGTGCCAGTGGAACGGGACATTTTAAAAGCACAGTTATTCATTTACCATTGGAGAGAGACAGTGATATTAAGTGTGATATATTGGTAGTTGCCGATTGCCGATTTGCCGGCGTGTGATTATTTTCTTTGGGGTTATTTAGAAATCAAGGTGTATATTGATCGACCGCACACTATCCCCGAACTTGAATTAAAAATCCACGAAGCAATTACACCAGACATGTTAGGACGAATAATGGAATTTTCCGGATAAGATTACAGGAATCCGTGCACCGAAATGGTACTCATTTATCGAACGTTTTTTTAAAAATAAAATGACCCGATATATCTAACAAGAATATGTAAACAAATTTATGTAAAAATAAAAATTCATTTAATTATTGCGATTTGAGCGTTTCCCGTTCCTCTGGCTTACCCCTTTTAATGTATCAACCTGTACAAATATATTGTGTGAATTTTAAAACTACAATTCTATTATCAACCTTGAGTATTTGGTAAAACCTGAATAAACATTTCAATTGATAAGAAAAATACTACAACGATCATTCAATTCAACCCATGTGACACAAGAAAATATATATTTATTATTTAAAAATGTTTGTTTGCCCAGTCGACGAAACTAATTCGCTCATTATAATTTTTTTTTACAGATACCCCGACTCGAGACTGGCGAAACTCTTCAACGGCAGCATTCCCATTGTGCTCGACTCGTTGAAACAGCACTATTTCATCGACAGGGACGGCGGAATGTTCCGTCACATATTGAATTTCATGAGGAACTCGAGGCTACTCATACCGGACAATTTTCCCGATATCGACTTACTGCTAGAGGAGGCGAGATACTTCGACATAGCGCGTGAGTTATAGATTTTAATCATTTTCTGTTCTTTCGGTCTGTGTCTGTTGTTGTTGTTATTCGTAACACTTGTAAACTTGTGACGAACGGGTTAAATGCGTGACCGATAATATTGTATTATTTTCAACTCTTGAAAATGTTTTAAAATAAGTGAAAGAACGAGGAGTCTCCACTCGCTGCTCGCCGCGCTCGTCAGGCCTTTTTTTCAGATTAGTTTAAAATGTGTAGCTATTATTATGTTCTTCTATATAGAATTCTTCCTGTTTCGGCTATTCCTGGGGATGTTACTCCCTGGATACCAGCGTCTGACCTCAATTTTCTTACGGCCTTTTCTTTTTCTAGCAGTTTTTAGTTTTTTTCTCCAGTTCATTCTTTTTAGCAGTTTTCAGTTTAGTTGACAGTGCCTGTATTCATTAGTAATCTCGATGTCTATTAGTCGTTCCTGGGGATTAGATCCCTTTAAGACTAAATTTTAACTTGAATTTATTCACATCATGTTGTATCTGTCATTTGTCATAATCTTGACTTTATTACTTAGGAAAATTTTCAAAAAACCAAATGTCTTGTCAAATACAACAATTTAAACTTCCACCCCAATCCTAAGCAAAGTCACAGTTGTTATCTTGCGATTTTCATCTTGCAAAGTGTTATCCACATCTGCTGGATAGTTTTGTTTAATATAGTTGTACCATAAATGTAGATATTAACAAAATATAAATATAACTATTATTATATATCTACATCTGTACATAATAAAAAGTTAGTCTGATGATGACAGGTGAAGAAGAAATGTGCAACAATAGAGAGATAAGGAAGATCAACCAGGAATGTTTCTCCGAATCGATTTGTTTCTCATATAAACTTATAGTTTTTTATATTTCTGTATAATTAAAAATCAGTCCCGTGTACACTTTTTGGAATTTTTATTCGTGTTCTGATCGGTTGATGGAGATCGTGTCGTTTCTGTTCTGATTGGTTGACATCAGTCACATGTATGTAGCTCTCACACGGTGTAGAATGAAAGAGCGTTTACCTGAAACTGATAAGAAATTTGTAAGAAATGTTGTAGTCATTGAAACCTTAGAGTAAGAAGATTGTTACACATTTCGATATTGTATTTGGTTGTTAATTTTTATAAACTTTTTCAATAAAAATTGTACGACTGACATTTCATGCAAGTTCACTGCACCGGTACGGAGAGTTGTAAATAGATACCGGATTGTAAGCGATAATCACTTTGAATTTTTCGGTTTTTTTTCTTCAAAAATTCTCTCGAATTTCGACTCGCGGAACCGCTGTGGACGTTCCGCGGTACACAGTTTGAAGAACACTGATCTAGACGATACGTGCGAGAAGACATCAGATTCTATCATTTCTTTATGTCTTGAACGGTCGTCGAAAACAAGACGAGTCGTACACGAATAATAGAGCCTGAACGTGCACTGTTTCACGGATCCTGTTCATACATGCGAGCACGCCACAAATTATACAACGAAATATTACAAACAAACAAAAAATTCAACGCGGACGTCAATCTGTAAAAACCGATCGGAGTTCTCACACCTTCATAATCGTTGCTGCTGCGTTGAACTCACCTTGGCATATATTTTTTTCGGCCGCGCATCGCCGGCCCAAGAATAGCGTTCGATCGTCTCGACCGATAATTATATATAATTTAAGAATTTAAAGAAACACACATACACCCATATATATATATATATATATATATATATATATATATATGTATTTGTATGTGTGTGTCGTTTGTCAAACGGCTCGGTAAATAATCGAATGTGACACGGGCCCACACTCTATTATGTACTGAATATGTTTTGTATGTAGATTTGATATATGGATTGAAAAAAAAACGTGTACTATGTGTTTTGGTAGGTAACTGGTTTCAATCTTTTCTTCGTATCTGCTTCAGTTTACTTACACGCCCACGTATAAGTGTACTGTTTTTTTCTCTCTTGTTAAACTTATTTATTGATACAAGGTACGAATCGGATTTCATGCTAGTAATAGCTGTATAAATATTATTATGTATGTTTTTTTCCATACGAACTATTTTAAAATGATGTCAAGATCGACGCTTATTAATCTCTCGAGATGATCGATTTATTGATTCCAAATTAAATTTATGAACAGTTTGAATTCGAATCGTTTGAATTGTAGGTGTTTTTTTAAAAAAAAATATATACAGAATATAAAGTTCTCTGTTCGGTAGAAGAATCGTTCTTATTCTATTTATCAGTCTTTTTTATCTTTTATTGTCAATTCTGGTGGGAGATTTGCATTGTTTAACAAGAAGGTGCTAAATTAAGATTATATAGCTTGTAATGGGTCAATTAGCTTGAAGAGACCACCCAATTTCACTTTGTATATTATTTTCACTTATATTTGGTGTTTACAAATAATTATCTCTCTCAAGATTTCAAAAAAATGTGATTTACACGGTTAATCTTTAAGATTATACAACATCGAGGTTTTACTTCAAACATCTTCTTACAACTTAGTGTCTCTGAATAATTATTTCTCTCAAAGTTCAAAAAAATGTGATTAACTCGGTTAATCTTTAAGATTATACAACATCGATGTTTTACTTCAACCATCTCTTTACAACTTAGTGTCTCTTCTTCCTTATTATCATCATTCACTTCATCTGTTTCACCACGAGTCATAAATTCTTCAGTCATCTTCTTGTATCTACCATCGTTCGATATTCAGTGTCGCATCTTCCTCCACCCACTATTATAAAATATACCATCCTCATTATTATGGGGTCATATCGACATATCACCTCGACATTGACGAATATCCGAGAATTTTATCACTGTCGACATTTTCTTTTTATAATAAAAACTAACTGCAGTCTCTCACAAACGAATTATTCCTCCACCGTACAGATCGCAACGTTCTGATCGAAAATATGCAAATAAATCGTTATCGATTGTTACTTGAGCGCGTTTAGATAACGGTGCCATCATCTTCAAAACATTAAAGTACAGACAAAGCTAACTTATAAAATGACTCGATAGAAAATCACCAATATTGATTTATTGACGATTTTTTTAAAGGTTTGTGTGACGAAACAAGGATTAATTTGTGAAAGTGATTCCAGTCAGTGTCAGAACTGTACTGTAAACTACAATCTTTATATAAAGCATGTATTAAGAACTTAGAACTGTTTCATGTGCCAGTAAAAATGTACTTTCACGGGTTGTACAGAGTTCCATTGACTAAGCTGTACGATTCGGTCCCATCAATGATCTAAAAAAAAACCTTCCACTGCTCATCTCAACTGTGCTTTGAATAAAACCCAATCCACGATACCATTTAAGTATTCGAGCTACACAATCATGGATTCCAGTACTCGAGGATCACTTTGTGAGAGTGCTCAAGGACCATCCGATTACAAATATAAAAATGTTTCAGAAATCACTGTTGACCTGTAAAAATTAGCCTGTTTTAAAGCGAGTATCAATAAAGCACGTAGTGAAATGTGTTGTGAATGTAAACAAATCGTTGGAATTCAAAGAAAACGTATGAAAAATCTTACCTGTCGAATTCTTTTTTTTTACATACATTTTAATTAACACCAGAACTACCACACCAGTCAAAATGACTGGTTTTACAATTTTATTTTACAATTCCTACTTCATGTTACATTTTTTTTCGTAACGATGTCATGACTTTTGCAACGATAACTAAGACAATAGTATAATTAATTTTATTGTTATTTTTTTTTATTCGAAATCAAAATGGTTTTGTATCATGGCTACTTATACCAATACCAGTCATAATGACTGCTACTTGTGAAAGTGTAAAAGTGTCCTGCAATCTATTTACCGAACACGAATTAACCAGTTTACTCGTTTTGTACAACTTCTCAGACGTTCTTAGAATTTTCACTGCGCATCATTCAGTATGATGGTGAAAATTATAACGAAAATTCTAGATTAATCATGATGATAATGCAAAACTAATGCATTCATTCGAAAATGTATTTAGTCGTTCATTTGGATCTGGAGACATAGAATGTGTATTGAAGTTTTTGTTGAATGTCGCACTCATATAATATAATAAATTATTGAAAAAATAATTATATAAATTATAACAGAACAATATATTATTTCAATTAGTGTGAGATGAGAAAAATGAATACAAATATGAATTTTATGTAATCACTAGTTTTATTTTATTTTTATAAGTCCCGAAAACGGAAAAATGATCGAAATTCTCTGAATTATTGGAAAAACTGAACGATATACCAATGGAGAGCTCTGATATCGAGGATGATGAACTCCATGACAGTGAAAGTGAACCGAAAGTAATTGAAAATGAACTATATGGTATTCACGATGAACTTTTTGATAGTGAGAATAGTGGTAATGGGCTTTTAGTTGAAGAAAATGCTCAGGAGTCCTCAAAAAGTGATAGTGAATTTGAAAATATTTTGAATTTACGTAAAAGAAGATGTACTCAAGTACTTTCAAGTTCTGAAGTTGAAAATGAAAGTATACTACAAGACCATCAAAATGAAATTGGTGCAGACTGAACCGGTTGGGAAAAAATACAAGAAGGGTCTAGTCCTAGAAAATTGTCACTTTATAATATTTTCAAAGACTTACCCGGTCTAACAGGATACGCCAAAAGAAATATTATGAAAGGTGAATTTATGTTTCAGCTAGCAGATGAACTTGCCACTGAAAATGCATTTGAAAATGTAAAACCAGTGATGGAATCGCACGAGAAGCTAACGTACAAACCACATCAAAGAGATCACTTTGTTCACGCAAATGATGTCAAATAGGATACTGTAATAATAATAATAATAAGACTGACACCATTTGTAATATCTGTAAGAAATATGTATGCTGAAAATGCACTCAAAAGAAAAACTACGTTTGTGAGAAATGTGACAAATTATAACTTTTTATACCTAATAATTTACTCTATACTATAAGAATAACTTAACTTTGAAATGAAAATTTATTTTAAAGAATATATATTCTTTATTATACTTATTGATGTGTAAGTGATAAAATGTGCTGATTCTCATCTAGGGAACATGGTCTCAAATCGGTTAATATGTAATACCAAAAATGTACTCCATAACATGGAATTCCTTTTGTAAGAAACTAATAAGTCAATAAATATAAAAATATTCTACTGTTACGAATTTTTTAAACATTAGTCATTTTGACTGCTTTCGGTAGAAATAGCTTCGTCTCAACTGTCGGTAGTTCTAGCGTTAAAAATACAGAATGATGTGTCCGTCGAAACTGCATTCTCGTCGTCGTTTCTGTCCTAGACACGGACTGTAATTGATATGAATATATATTTAGTGATATCGCAGTTTTCTAAAAAGTATAAAATTCCATCCAACAGAAAGCAGTTTGTGAAAAACGTATAAGTGAAACTGACACGACAGAAGTGTAAAAAAAGACACATGCGCACGTATCCGTCGAAATAAATAAAAATTATAATATAATTTATATATAAAAAGAGGTGATGCGACCGTAGAAAGTGGCCGATCAGGAATTCATCCGAGCGACAGTGTCACTGATAAATTCGATAATTCTTGTCGCGCGCACACTCGAACGGACCGTCTCGCAGATTTGATTTCTAGAAATAAATTAATGAACTGTTAAATGCATATTAGCCGTAGGTGTAGCTGTTCGTCGTTGACCTGCCCGTACAAAGAAACTTACACCTTATTTATATCTCGGAGACGTTTTGTATGTATGTGACTTTTTTTTTCTCTTCGTGTGTTGTTTACTTCTACTCCTATGTCTTCTTTTTCAATGCAGATATGTGACACGGATGACCTCTGACGCACGGGTCGTATTCCTACATGTATTTATGTGTGTACAAGTTTACTTACACTTAAATAAACATACACAGAACATTTATAACATAACAACAGGTACGTTTTAGGATGTTCGAAAATGGAATGGCAGATTTTCTGAAACTTAATATAAATTCTTCAAATCGATTCGGAAATTATTATGTTGCGCTCGAAACATTTTTTTTTTCTGAAAAGTCATAGTGTTTCCACAAATTAAGCGGAGTCTCTTTGAAATGATACTTTTTTTAGAATTTTTTCTAAAGAAAAGACCAAAAATATAATTTTATATTCCACCTAAATCTTCTTTACTGATGAAAAGTTTATCAAATCCATCTATCGAATTTTTCAATAGTTTTCTATGTATGAGACACACAAACCTCGATATGTATCAAAAATAATTTCTAGAAATTACTGTCATGGAAATCTCTTATCTCGAAGTGTTCTGTTAGTATTTTCCATCAATATGTACACTGTGTATATTTTTAAAATGATAAAAAAGTGTATTTGGATACGAACTCGCCGCCTGTGGACAAAAAAACACTGTTCGTAGACAATCATGCTATATGTGTTTGTTTGTATTTCGTCTATTTGTGTTCGGATTGTCTGCTTTTCGATTGATTTTCATGTTTTTGTATCGTAATTTCGTCTAATTATATATTTTTGGGACGTTTTATGTTATTGTTCTTTTGTATCGAATCTGTCTATCGAATTTTCCGACAGATTTTTATGTAAGAGACGATCATATGAATAAATGTGGCAAGAGTGGTTGTTTCTGAAATCAGTTTCTAATCTTTATATTCAAAAAACTAGAAATAAAATTCAGAAAAATATAGTAAAATCACATTCGTTGCTTGTTCATTTTTTTAAAAAATTAAAACCATTCTTTTTATTATCAGAGATTTATCTTTTCTTAAAAGACAATGAGTAGCTTATTTGGATATTTGTATAGATTTAATTAGATCTCTCTTTAAAATTGTGAACCTAAACAATTTTTTAAAACGATTAATGGATAGAATCATTGTTTTAATTAATAGATTTATACAGATTTATAATATTCCAATTTAATATTCTACCTAATTCTTCCTTGCGGTTGAATAGTAAAAAAATTTGTGTAAACTGAAATAAAGTAGGCAGTAAGAGTAAAGTAGGCAGTAAGTACTTTTCTCTCTGAAGATGACCTGAACATCGAAATGCGCATTAACTACTATTAAGAATTTTTAATAAAGATTTAATGAACATTTAAAACCAGAAAAAGTGTCTCATTTTCTGAAAACAATCTTCCTTTTTGTACTTTGTGAGTTGAAAAATGGATTCAGATTTTGGCTAGTGTTGGAACTGAATTATGTGTCCCAGTATTATTCTCCAAGACGTTTTTCTTATCCGTAGTCGTGAAATTCTTAAGAGGATTTCATTCGTTGCATGTTTTGTAGACATGTTTTCATCTGAAAAAAATGTCCGATGAGAAAAAACAATAAACAGTAAATAATTCTGATGATATGCGACTCTGATGATTTTAACGCCGACTCCTAGCCACAACGGAATCTTCACGTTTATCAATCCGACTGTTTTTATGATCGCGTCGACGATCTAGAAAAAAAGCAAATACAGGATGAACGGGTAACGTTTTGTAAAATAAACGTTACTTGAGGTAAACGCGACGACTGGAAAGTTTTATGCGGCCATAAATCAAGTTTTGAATTTCAGACAACTGCTGCGAGTCACGACCAAATATATATTTTTTGTACATAAACATACACCACATTTGTGTACATATAAACATATATATATATATATATATATATATATATATATATATATGTGTATGTGTGTGTGTGTGTACGTATTTGAATTGAAAAATATCACATCTAGGTTATGTTACACGCATAACGGACGAGATTTATTACTCGACCGATTGTCGGCCATTTTAGGAGATATGTCCGATACTGTTTCGAAGTATCGAATTGTTTTATGGCGATAGTAGCCTTCGTTCGATATTAAATGAATGTGTGACATGATTTAGATTATAAATTCTTTGTTTAATGTTTCGTTGCACATTCATAATCATTTTATTCGATTTTTTTGATTGAATACACACACACATATATACATACATATATATATATATATAGAGAGAGAGAGAGAGAGAGAGAGAGAAAGAGAGAAAATAGTGGTTTTTGTGTTCTCGGTTTTGATTTTAATGGGTAGTGACTCATAAATTATAATCAAACTAAACTAGGTACAATTTCACAAATGAATTCTCTCTTTACTCGGCAAACTATAAAAAAATCTAGTCAAAAATATACTTTTTCAGAATACCAAGGTTCAGAACATTCTTATTTTTCTGTATCTTGGTGCTCTAAAGATGATCTTTAAAAAGAAAATGTTTTTTTTTGGTTAGGAGTGAAACAGGAAAAGTGAATTCACTCACAGTGTCGGAACTGTATTGTAATCTCGATACATTTTCAGTTTCATCGATTCACAATTACACGAATTATATTTTAACTCGGATGATCCGTTTTCGGACAACTTTTTATGTGTAAAGATGGCAGAGAAAAGATATTCTCAGTCGATTGTTCAGTGTATATAAATTTTGAAAACATAAAAGGCAGAAGGGAAGTCCGTTAATATTTCTCCTAATTTGTGTTTTTCTTCTTTGCAGCGATGATCAGACAATTAGAGCAGCTGAAGAAAGAGCGTGTAAAGAACGGCATGACCAACAACATAACGAGCACGACGTCCGTGACGAACAGTTCGTCGTCGCCGCGTCTGAACCTGTCCGGAACGACGGGTCCCGGATCGATCTCGGCGGGCATAACGAGCGCGTCCGGCGTGCCCGGCATGATGGGCGGCGCAATACCGAAACTCGAACGTCCGTCGACGGGCAGCTCGAACCACCGCTCGCCGTCGCCGCACAGCGAGACGTTCGAGTGCATCGCGCTCCACATCAGTCCCGATCTCGGCGAACGGATAATGTTGTCCGGCGAGCGGAGCGTCCTCGACGACGTGTTCCCGGAAACGAACCAGGCGATAATGGACGCGAGGTCGGGCGTCGCGTGGAATCAGCACGACGCGCGGCACGTGATCAGATTCCCGCTGAACGGCTACTGTAAGCTGAACTCCGTGCAGGCGATCACGAGGTTACTGAACGCCGGCTTCGGCGTGGCGGCGAGCAACGGCGGCGGCGTCGAAGGACAACAGTTCTCCGAGTACCTGTTCGTCAGGAAAGTGTATCCCGGCTGACTGAACCTACTGCTCACGTTCGTAACTACTTTGAATTCTATTTGTGATGGTGGTGATTGTAGGGGAACCGTGCCCAGTTTTTAGTAAATTTCACGATCATTGAATTCCTTACGAACAGCTGTATCGTATGTTTTCTTTGTAGACCGAGTTGGACGCGGACGGCGACTTAGATGTGACCGTTTTTTATCATTCGCGCCATTCAGTTCAAATCGAACACGGATGACTTTCAGTTTTTTTCTCTCTCTAATTATCTTCATGCAAAATTAACATCTTACATCGTTGAAAATCTATCAAGCTTTATATTTGGAAACAAAATCAGCAAATATCTCAAATCTAATACCCCATAAAAGTTATTCTTTTACAAACGAATCACTCTTCACACACCAGAATCTTTTCTTTATCAAAATGTTACACGGTTGCTCACTGTTCGTTTTAAATGCCTGATCATATTCTAAACAGGAAACTCCACTTAATTCTTTTTTCATCCCACAAACCACAAAACAAGGATTCAGTATTTAAATCATGGTTCTACAATCTTCAAAATCCTAGTAATCGTCAACCTTATATCTTCCGTATAAGTTTTTAGATATTCCTTATGCAATCCGTATAAGGATCAGAATCATTATACAGGTAGCTTATATATATATATATATATATATATATATATATATATATATATATATATATACGTTGTCGGCAAAGTCTAACGACCAGGCAAAGCTCGACTTTGACTAGTCAAAGTATATCCTGATTTATAATATTAAAATTAGATCACCTTCACCCTTACCTTAATTTTCATCCTCGCCCTTTTTTGACCCGGCCAAGTATACAGCCCTGGGTAGAGGTTCTACTTCGGACATTAACTAATCAATATATATCCTGATTTATAAAATGAAAATTAGATCATCCTCACCCGCATCCTTTTTTAACCCAGCCGAGCGCAAGTATACAGCCCAGAGTAGAGTAGTGAGGGTGAGGATGAAAGTGATTTAATTTTAATTTTATAATCAGTATATATATTGACTAGTCAAAGTTGGACTGACGGCGGCCGGGCAAATCGCAGTTTACCTGGTCGCCAGACTTTGCCTATAACATGTATATATATATATATATATATATATATATATATATATATATATGTATGTATGTATATATATATATATATATATATACACATACACACACCTTATGTTAATCTTATAAGAGATATAAAGTGGCTTTATATGATCCTTATTTTGTAAAGAAGGTGATATTTAATAGGCTTAACGACCATATATGAATGATAGTGACCCTCACCCTCATCCTCACTTTATACAAACCATATATAGTTTATGTAAGGTGAATTTATATGTTCCTTATACGGTTCATCTAAGTTTTGTGGTTTACTAGAGAACGTGGAGATACAGAAATCATAATGTCAACTTTTACATTCTTCTATATCTTGATATTCAACGAAACCAACATAAACCGAATTCAATGAAAAAAACATTTTGTGGTCTGCGTGATTCATTTGTAAAATCGAATTTAATCAAATTTCCAAAACTGTGATTCTAAAAATATAATATTATATAATAACACTGATCTGAATCATACTCATATTCAAATTTTTATAAACGATATTCAAATCAACCAGTTTTTATGCACAAACCTCGATATGTATCAAAAATAATTTCTAGAAATCACTGTCACGGAAATCCCCTGTCCCGAAGTGTTCTGTTAGTATTTTCTATCAATATGCACACTGTTGGTATTTTGAAATGATAAAAAAAGTGTATTTGGATACGAACTCGCCGCCCGTGGACAAAAAAAAAACACGGTCATAGACAATCATGTTATATATGTTTATTTGTATTTCGTCTATTTGTGTTTGGATTGTCTGTCTTTGGTTTGGTTTTCATGTTTGTATCGTCATTTCGTCTAATTATATATTTTTGTGACGTTTTATGTTATTGTTCTCTTGTATCGAATCCGTCTATCGAATTTACAGACAGATTTTTATGTAAGAGACGATTATGTGAATATATGTGGCAAGAGTTGTTTCTGAAATCAATTTCGATTCTTTATACCCAAAAAAATTGAAACAATATTCAGAAAAGTATACTAGAGTGACAATCGTTGCTTGTTCACTTTAAAAAAAAATAAAACCATTTTTTTATTACCAGAGATTTATCTTTTCTTGAAAGGCAATGAGTAGCTTGTATGGATATTTGTATAGATTTAATTATGTCACTTTTTAAAATTGTCAGCCTAAACAATTTTTTAAAACGATTAATGGGTAGAATCATTGTTTTAATTAATAGATTTATACAGATTTATAATATTTCTATTTTATATTCTACCTAATTCTTCCTTACGGCTGAATTGTAGAAAAATGTATGTAAACTGAAATAAAGTAGGCAGTAAGAGTAGTAGTAAATATTTCTTTGTAGATTAGATGATTGAATGGTTAAATACAAAAGTTGATATTTTTAAAACACGATTTCTTATAATTAGAAAAATAAAATAAAATTTTAAAAAAATGAGACACTGTGCCTCGTTCATTTTATAAAAATGTATAATTGATTCCCCCAAACCAGATATTTTTAGAGATTTGGTTCTAATTGAAAGGCAAATGTGTAGATATTTCGATAGATTGAATTAAATATTTTTGAAAAACTTTTAATTAAATCCTTAAAAGAGACATTTTACAACAATCAGACAGAATTAATCTATTTTGATTAATAGATCTGTAAAAGTTAAAACTATTTTCTGTTTAATATTCTATTGGATAATTCCGTGCAGCTGAAACAGAGAGATTTGTTTAATTAAAAAATAAAATAATATTCATAGCAATAATCACCAACATTTATATCATATGAAAGAGAGTTTTCGGTCTAGACCGTTCAAAAAGGTGTCATTTTTTTAAAATTGTTTTCTAATGAAAAGAAAAAAAATAATTTTCTGCATTCTACTGAACATCTATTTGAGATTAAAAAATAATTTTAGGTTTTTAATTTTTTTTAAAGATAGAAGAGCGTTGGACTGATTTTCCTAGCGAACCTCTCAGAAATCTTTCGATAGTGGAACATCTATCTCCTTAAGTGTTAATCTGGGACATAAAGAGGATAAAATTTCTGAGTTAGTGTACCTTAAAAGACTAAAAAAAATCTTTTTAACAAAATTATAATATTTCGAAGTCAAAGTCCATATTTACACCATTTTTTAATATTATTCGATCCCTTAAAAAAATGAAAATATTTCAAAATATTTAAAGTTCACTGCCTAGTAAAACATTTTTTTCTTTAATTTAACAAAAAGTTCATGTGAATCCATCGTTTATTTTTTGAGATATTCGTCGAAAAATGACGTTTTTTTAAGAAAGGGTTTAAACTTGTACACTATAATGGGTTTTCTCATGCGCTGGCCGCTACTTAAACGCCTATAATATAGATAATTTCTCGAATTTTAAAATTTTCTGGGAACTTCACATCCTTGAAATATTAAAGAATCGAATGAAATATTTAAAATTTCCTCCGAACACCAAAAAAAATTTTGTTTGACCAAGTCATGACATTTTAAGTAAAGAAATGCATATTTTTGACGTTTTTCTGTTATTCGATTGCTTAAAAATTGAAAATTGAAAGCATTTCAAAATATTATAAGTTCACTGCCTAGTAAAACGTTTTTTCTCTGATTTTAATAAGGTTCGCGTGAATCGATCAATTAATTTTTGAAATTTGTGCCCCGCCTGTTTAAAAAACGACATTTCGTGAGGAACGCATTCAAAGTTTTACTCTACAAGGGTGTGTTCCGCATGCATCAGCCAATACTTAAACACTTGTAACGAATTTTAAAATCACCTTAATAGTGCACATTCTTTAATCACCAAAGAATCTAAAAAACGAAAAAAAAATCAATTTTTTTAAAGTTCTAGACCGAACACTCTCCTTAACCCTTTCAATATTTTTTTTTCTTTTTGATTAATTTAGGCAAATCGTAATTAATTGCAAGGGATTGTTAAAATTATCCAAAATTATTGTCCAAGAATTTTTCGACATCTCTGGGAAGTTTTGTCCCATCAATATTTTATAGTGAGTTTACTATGTAAAATATTTCCTCGAACAGGAATTTTTGAAAATCGGTGAGACATATGTATCCCGTTAATAATGAACGGGTTAAGCAAAACACTTTGATAAAAAGATTTGAAAGTTTAAACTTTTAAATACTTATATTATTGTTCTCTTCAGCTCAGTTCCTTTGAATGTGATTTGAAGTATTTTTTAAGGCCAGTTTCGACTCTCAGTTATCTTTTAATAGTTTATATTAAACTTGTATTATTAATCACGAATGGCACAGTGCTATAACAGTGATAAACAGGATTTAATTTAAGCAAAGAAAAAAATGCAAAAGATCACATGAATGAAAACACACACAACTATGATTAGTGTAATTATTAGTTCAGAACTGGCTTGCAATTTTATTCTATTCTTTTATTCGTAATCTGACAAACATCTCATACAAATAACTAAGATGATTTTCACTCTTTGTCTCGGCAAGATTTATTTATTATCATACTAATTTACTAATCATTTAATAATACAAGAAACCAAACCAAACGACAAACAGACGAATATAGTAAAAAGAATCAGGAACCTGTAATATAGTTATAAATGTATAAATAAATATAGAGAGGATGAATAACTATTAACATACGGTTTAGATTATAAATCATTCCTTTAATGTATTACCTACCCCCCATGCCTTAATAATTTCCATTAAAGCGACGACGATGGCGGAAGATCGTTCAAAAACGATCGGCCGCCGTCCGCATGGTTTCATCATTATAATAATTATAACTATTATTATTATTATGTTATTAATACGATTACAATTATTATTATTATTATTATCATTGCAATTAATATAAATATCGCTGTTAATTGAAATTTTCAAATCATTCGCGCACGTCATTGTATTGTTATATAAATATAAATATATATATATATTAAAAAAAAATTATAATATTATCCAAATGAGGAAAAAAAACACTGTGTGTTCTCTATTTAATCATTCGACGATACGTTGTTTTCGTTCGAAAAACACTCACTCAACTGTAAATATTATATCAAGAGTTTTTAGTGAAATGAAACATGAAAACCCCAATGATGCATTTATATATATTTAATTCCTATATTCACATATATATATATATATATATATATATATATATATATGTATATATATCTCACATATATTATATGGCATTTTTATATAGAAATATTAATACTGCACATTGGCTACACAACTATATATAAATCTGTTATATAATATTAGTTTTATCATGTATATATATATGTATATGTATATATATATATATATATATATATATATATATATATATATATACGATTAAATGTACAATTAAATTTTGAGTACGGATTGTTAATTTAAAACCGGAAAAAGGTACACACAACCAGTTATTTGCAAACTTTTCCTTTTCCCAGTTAACATTTTTGTGAAGTATAGATTCTTATCAATACTTTATAATTTCTCATTCATTTATCTAATAATCTCTTTACATATTATATTTCTTACTAGTGCGGATTTTTGTATTGATATTAAATCAGACAATTGATTTAAATGTAAAAAAGATAAAAAGATGTAAAAAAGATTTTTCTGTACCGTGGCGCACGCCATCGAAATGAAATTTTCAGATTAATCAATGTTAGATACTGTTCAGATACGATTTCAGTGCCAGGAAAATCCTTTTTAAGAGTATTCCGTACGCTGTCGCTCCGAAAACGATGCTATCTCTATCAAAATGTGCACAATTGGCAATCAAAAAACGATTTATAGAACGTTTCTGGCCATTAATAGTTTGTGATTTGATTTAAATATGACTTATATCTGAAATTATTCATTATTATAAATTCAAGTAACCAAAACTGGATGATTCAATATCAAGAATCACTATAATAAATGAATTCGAAATTTTTTCAATTTGTCGCTTCAATCATTTCGTAAAGACTTCTAATAAAGAATACAGTGATCCTGGAACCGAGAATGTAGTTAAATTCGAACTTATAAAAATTGTTAAAGGATTAATTTTTGATCTATCAGTTTTTTAGTACTCGACTGACGGTGTTTTAAAACAATATTGCTTTTTTAAAAAATTCATTGAAAGATTTCTATACATTTTCATATTTTCTAATTACATTGAAATAAATGCATTATAGACATTTTAATATCAAGTCCATCTTCTTTGAGTGTTGAGACACAAAGATTTATTTCATATCATATTATATTTCATATATAATTTTATTATATTTTAATATGTATTAAGTCATAGTCACTGTGATTCAACCATTCAAGTTTATATCTCGATCTCGATTCGAAAAGCCACAATTTTCCATAAACCAATGCTAACTGAACAATAACTCACTCTCAGTGTTCATATTTTATTTCATTTCACATCAGTTCTTTGTGATCTGCAAACAGTTATCAATAAAACGGAATGAGTTATGGAAATCTTGACAGTAACAGTGTTATGCTGAAACATTTACTGCTGACCAGTTTGAAACGATCCACAATCATGAATCTGATATAGGAAACTTTTTTTCTGAATTATTTGCTTTATTGTACAATAGTAATATTTAAAGATCGAATTAGGTTATGCCACGAAAACAGTTTATTTTTATCTTGATAATCGTACATAATTGTATTATAGACTGACTAGAAGCCAGTTGGTTGAAAGTATTTTATTTATTTCTTATAATTTTTTTACTATTTTTCTAATAGGAATCGTTTGCAAATTTATTTATCTATTTTTTTTTTTGATAAGTGATATTAACTCAAAATTTTATTTGTACATTTTAATATATATATATATATATATATATATATATATATATATATATATATATATATATATATCGTTAACGGTTATATTCAGTAGTTTTTACATAATTTCAAGTTTAAGACTGTCCTCATTAGACACAATCATACATTAGTTATCATTCGATAGATCTCTGTAACAGAATGTTTATTTCAATGCTGATAGTTTGACGGATAACCGATAAACAGTCACGGTATTCATTTCGACAGTTCGCGTATGACGATTTGATGTTTTTGTACATTCGTTCGAAACAAAAATCTATACATTTCGAATACACGAACCCGGTACATTCTGTCGAGACGCCGTGCGCGAGTGAAAACTACTCAGTATGACTGGACACGACCGAACTGTGTGTATATATAATTCGATACGGATCTTGTGAAACTAACATATTAGTCCGGATAAATGATTTTATGTTACACTTGTAGTTATTTCTGAATAAATGAAAATATTCTCTAATCATAATCTGTGCTGTTTGTTTTGTCCGTCGTCGATTACTTTGTGTTTCAGTCATTGATTTCGTTTTCAGTGTCAAGTACCTGGACAGAAAATCGTGTGTGTGTGTCTGATAAGGATCGTGCTTTTATACTGGACTTGTTTCTTTTATTTCGACTCGACTAGTTTCCTTTCACATTTTCTCAAGAACTAATCGAGCGACTGCATTTCTTCATAATCTTGTTCTTCATACTTTTATACTATCCTCGAGAGAGTGTCTCAGTGCTGTGTTTATTAATATGTATACAAATTCAATCGACAAGGAGAATATCATGAACTGAAACGAATAATTTGTGAAAAGACGAAGAGAATCTCGCTGTACGAACGTGAAAATTCATGGAGACCATCGAGTGTTTCTGATAATCGAAAATTGTATCATCGAATAAGTGGGTACGAGTCTGCGCGTTCGTGTGATTAATCAGAAGGTAAGAATTTTTCCTCTTCTAGTAATTTATATGATTTGTAAACATGCGAGCATGTTTATAGGGTAAGATATTCGGTTTTACATTTTTAACGAAATCTTGATTAAATTCAATTAACATCAGTCTATGGAGCCAGGATCAATTATTTAAAAAAAATGTAATGAGCCCCAGTGGGTGGTCAATTATAATGCCACCTAACATTTAAGAAAACAATTGAATATGTATACACGGTGGCAAACATGTTGACCGCTCCACCAAAAATACTTTTATTTGTGGTGCGATTAATATGGGCCACAGGCCTATAAAGGGTTAAAACCAACACATTTTTATTATTTTTTTTTCTTTTGGATGAATGAAATATTTTTATAGAATATTGACCTTTTTCGTACAGTATTATTCAAGGTGAATTTTATCATTGAGTTTCCAAACGAATCGTACTATTAAACAATATATACTCTTGCATAATTAACTAGTCGAGAAAATAAAGTACATCTGAAATGTTTTCTTTTGATATTTGTATCAATTAATTCTTCTTCTGTATTGTTCATTATTTTTTCTACAGTGCTCTTTAGATATAATTAGCTAGAGATTTCCTTATTTCAATCTTTATATAAATATATTTTTTCTAAATTTACATCAATATTATCATTATATATATATATATATATATATATATATATATATATATATATATATAAAGTTATACCTGACACGTATCAATTCCGATATGGCATCAATAAACCGCCGTCGGCGTCGTCTGAAAATACCTCCAACCATCCCGACAGCCGTGCATCAAACTGCCAGTCTACTGGAAAACGTACGCATGTCTAAACGCCGCTCGGATATTTCCACCCGGAGGACAGATATTCGATATTCGGCGGCACGTTAATGCCTCCGCACGTGGCACGTGGGTGGTTCGAATACGCGAGATATGTATGTATGTATGTATATATGCATGATATGACTCTTCCTCTCTTTTTCAATTCCCTTATCGGATCCATAGTCTCTCCACTAGACATTATTACGGTATGAATGTACATATAGGCCGATCTAAAAAGTGGCGTTGTTTCAGTTTGGATTGAGTGTGCAATAAAAAAAGATACATGTGAAAATTTATCTCGTAATTTTGTCTTGATGAAAATGTCTTGAAAATTATATATTTCTATTATGTCTTTCATGAAATTGACAAGTTTTTCGATTTAATAGAAACGTTTTCAATAGAGAGACGGTTTCAACACTCTTAAATATTTGAAATATGTTCAGGAGAGATATGAAGCAAGTAATCTTCGAAATTGTAAGTTTCAAGTATTAATTCGTATCTAAATATCTTTTTTATTTCAATGATAATTTCGACTTATCATCTACTTATCTACAATCATTAAATAAAGGAAAATCTTCAAACAATATAATAAATTTAAGTAAAATTTTAAAATATACAAAACAGTGGTCAGTTTGCCAGACAAGGATACTCACTCAGCTTCCATCAAATATGACAAATCTGATCGAAACTATTTTTTTCTTTTCAGTCAAATAAACAGTTTTATTAAATCTTTATCTATGCAGTCATTAAATACAATCGATTCTTCAAACAATATTCTAAAACAAAGTTAGAATTTTATCAAATCCAAAACACCGGTCAGTAAAAACAAGCATACTCACTCATCTTCTCTCAGAAATGACAAACCCGATCGAAACTTTATTCTTCTTTTCTGCCAAATGAACTGTTTTATTAAATCTTTATTTATAAACAACTGTTCATTTTTTTACTTATCTACAATCATTAAATGAAATCGATTCTTCAAATAAGATTCTAAATTAAATTATAATTTTATAAGATACAAACTCTAGTCAGTTTGTCAATAAAGACAAGGATATTCACTCAGCTTCAATCAAATATGATAAATCGGATCGAAACTGTTTTCTTCTTTTCCGCCAAATAAACTATTTTATTGAACCATTATCTGTACAGTCATTAAATGAAATCCATTTTTCAAACAATGTGTAAAATTGAAGTAGAATGGTATAATGTACAAAACACCGGTCAATTTGTCAATAAAGACAAGAATACTCACTCAGCTTCGCTCATAAATGATGACTCTGATAAGAACTGTATTTTTCTTTGCTGCCAAATTAACTATTTTATTAAATCCTTATCTATATACAATTATTCATTTTTTTACTTATCTATAATCATTAAATGAAATCGATTCTTCAAAAAAGATTCTAAATTAAAGTAGAATTTTGTAAGATACAAACACCTCCCAGTTTGTCAATAAAAAACCAACACACTGACAAAGATTCTCTCCGAAATGACAACTCTTATAGAAACTGTATGTTTCTTGTCTGCCAAATAAACTGTTTTATTAAATCTTTATCTATATACAATTATTCATTTTTTTACTTATCTACAATCATTAGATGAAATCGAGTCTTTAAAAAAGATTCTAAATTAAAGTAGAATTTGGTAAAGTACAAAACACCGAGCAGTTTTTCAACAAAGACGAGCGTGCACACTCAACTTCCTTCCCTCAAAAATCTTTCATAAATCACATACCGTTCGAACACCGTTCAGTTACAATTGGAAACGTCGCGTCTGTCTCCCTCTCAATTTCATAACAGCACAAACGACGTCGTCGTCGTCTCATCGTCTACCACTACCTTTACATGTCTATAAGCTCTGATCAAACTGACTTAGTGTGAGTGATGATGCCTTAAGCCACCTTCCAACCGTGTATGTAGTTATATTAACTGAGAATTCAATATAATCATACACACCGATATATATATATATATATATATATATATATATATATATATATATATATATATGAGAGAGAGAAAGAGAAATAATGTAGGCGTGTATTCTGGTTCCAATTGGTATCTGTAGCCGATGGCAAGTAGCCAAGAAATTTGTATTTGAGGCAAAGTACGGGAAATGGTATCGAGAACACGGTTTACTCGAGAACGTTTCGAGATTTAATATATGTATATATATATATATATATATATATATATATATATAAATGTATATAAATATATATATGTATGTATATATATATATAAATATATATATATATATATATATATATATATATATATATATATATATATATGAATGTATATACAGTAACGCAATCGAGATTTAATCTTGGAAGGGGGGAGGGCGAGTTGAACGGATAAAAAAGTTTAATGTGAATTCAATAAAATTCATTAGGTGATTATAAACAATTATTTAAAGAACAACATTCAGTTTTCTTTTTACAAAGCTTTTGAATTACATCAGTCGTCGTTATATTAATCTCTCTGTGTACATAGGAGCATTTTCACGAGATGAAATTGTTTTATTTTCAAGTGTTTTTCCCCCTTTTCCTTTAGAGCATGCCAGGCTCCTTGCCCTCCTTCTTGGATGCACCACTGTATATATATATATATATATATATATATATATATATATATATATATATATATATATATATATATGTATATATGTATATATGTACGTAGTGTATTTAACCGTTTACTACAGAGCAATTTGAATTTAAACGCTCTGTATAGCTGGACTCGCCACGGCGGTAATGACAAAAATGGTCAGAGTATTTTTTCAGAGTACTCTGAAATGGCCAGAGTATTTTTTTTCGGATACCCAGTACCCGGCGAATTCTTCTCTCAGCTCACAATCCACAAAAACACAGTTTTTAGATAAAAATATTGAATAAATCATTATTGATCATTGTTGATTTCTGCTTATACGCATTTCTTTAGAGATTCCATCACCCTCAGACCGTCAGGATACAGAAAATTCTATACCTTCGCTCCGTATCAGATTATTCTGTACCTTGGCGCTCTGAAGATGATGTAATCTCTAAAGAAATGCGTCTAAGCAGTAATCAGTAATGATTAATTGAACCTCTTTGACAGGGATATGTTCTGTGGCGTATGGATAGAAAAAAGAATTCATTTGTGAATGTGAATTTAAAGAGACTACATATCGCGATACCAATTAATTATATTACATATCTTTTTCATTTAAGCTGAATTATATATATATATATATATATATATATATATATATATATGTATATATATATATATATATATATATATGTATATATGCAATGGAATCTCCTTACAATGATCAATTTACGACTTGCAATATTTGATAACAATAACCGGTTGATAACATTAAACAGATAATAAAGTTAAACAGATAATAAAAATTTTATTACTGAACTCAATTTATTACAAACATTTGTACAATTTGTATATTGATCACAAACTGCACATTTAATTCAACATTACACATTCATATATGCTACATTCCTTATAAACGACTGTTTTTGAAAACAACATAAAATTTATTTGAAAAACTTGCCAAGTGTTGTCTCTCGTTTGTTCGCGTTGATAAGCAATGTCCATTTAATACAAACTTACTAAGAATTCTCTTACCGTTTGTTCCCAAGTATAATTATCAGTATTGATGACATTGACCAAAGTTTGATTATAACAGCCGGATTATTTTCAACTAATTATTATATAGTGTGTTTTGACACAGACTGATTGTGATAACAATAGCCGATTGATAACATTATCCGTGATTATAGTAACCGGAATCCACAGTATGTATTATTTATAAATATTTGTTATCAGATAATGACTTAACGTCAGAATAAGTTAAGTGTTAAATTAAATACTGACCAAACACATATATCTGTCCAACGGCCAGGTCGTCTCTTCCCACCGAACGCATTTATGGTTACATCGTCGTGAAAGGGTTAGACAGAGATCTGATATTTCGAAACCATTCGATAATTAAACTATTTCGATTAGAAATGTCTTCATGGACGTATCGTCGTTAACAGTATATAACACATCTCTCAAGCTTATATATATATATATATATATATATATATATATATATATATATATATAGTTTGGCAGCGATACGGTACTGCGGGGTATGCGAGAAGAGGATAGCGTTGTCGACGCCGTGAGGTCGGAGGGAGAGATGTGTTGCGAACGAACGGGTGGGTAAAGCGGCGGTCTGCGGGTGAAGTCGCCGGCGGCGCACGCTAGATGAGTTGCTCGCCGCTGCCGGCCCGCCTGAAGCGTTTCCGGCCCGGCTCGGCTTCAACGCCAGTAGTAGTCGACCGGAATATATATATATATATATATATATATATATATATAAAGTATGTGTGTTAGAGAGTACAGAACGACGGGCAAACGGGGAGCGAGCACTCGTACCCGCCGCCGGCTTCATGAACGGAATACGCAAACATGGTACGGTGATCGAGCCGTCCTCCAGGCGTTCGCGATGCGCACGTCCAAGAAAACTTTACGTGTACGTTGTTGTACTGAAAATGGTTCGGACGAGGTTGTTCGGTTTATGAAAGCGACCTGATCGAGTCCACGAACACTGGTCTAAATAAAAGTGTCTGATGGACAGTGAAAGGGGATGATCGCTGCATAGTATATCCGAGCGATCGTCAAAGATAATAAACTGAGAAACGCTTCCAGCTAGGTTTCATTTCGTTTCATGTGGATTTTTTTTAAAAAAATGGATTCTATGGCTTATTCAAAAATAGTAATTAGTTCATGCGACTTACAGACAAATTAAAAATTTGATTTTTGAAGTATCAGTGTTATTTTTCCTATAATCACATATTTATTCTCTCAAATATTAGAGAAGCCTAAATTGTAGTGTATATATATATATATATATATATATATTTGTGTGTGTGTACACAAAACGGACAATTCCAAATGTTTTATCTCTGGTAGCTTAATTTTGGATTGTTTCAAAAATTTCACTTATTTTCATAATGGATTTTATAGAGTATTCAAAATTGTAATTACTTCATGCGACTAACAAAGAAGTTAAAAATTTAATTTTTAAAATATCAGTATTACTTTTTCAATAATAACATATTTATTTACTCAAATATTAGAGAAGCCTAAATTGTAAAATATATATATATATATATATATATATATATATATATATATACATATACGTATACTAAACGGATAATTCCAAACGTTTTATCTCTGGTAGTTCATTTTTGCACTTTTTCAAAGATATTCACAATTAATACTTTTAGTTTTAGATGAAAATGCAAAGCGATTAAATAATTATGTAATAACAAATAGTTCAATAACAAACAGTATAATTTAATATAACACACTAATTGTGTTATTTCTTGAATATATTTTGCCAGTTAAATAGTTTTTGATATTGGATTGCATATTTACTACACAAATCCATGGAAGTAATATATTTCTCTGTAATATATTTTTATGGAAAGGAGAGAAATTATGACCGATAGAATCAAACTATTAAACCATTAAAAATCATATATATATATATATATATATATATATATATATATATATATATATATATAGGGAGAGAGAGATAGAGAGAGAGAGAAAGAAAAGGAGAAATCAGATATCTCAAAATTACATAGAACGTAGAGAAATTCTTTTATTTTTAGGTCCTATATAGATCAGTATTTCAAATGAACAGCTATTCCTTGTTCATCGCAATGTATAGATTATCAGAGAGACTTTTTTCACCACTTTTCGAAGAGATTTGTACTGCTAATTGTCATACGTCTGAACAACGAATCGTCGCACGACTGAAAAACGAAACAGATTCCGATCTTCAGCCACCACCGACGGCCGCGTCGTAGTTCGCTTAGACGTGCACTGAGCAAAGACACTGCGGGCGTCGCTCGCTCGTGGAAAAGGCTTTGAAATTTCAAATTGCGTTTCTACATGTTGATTCTGTCTGTACGTCTCCCGACCACTCTTCTTTCCTCTGGCGATCTCGTCGTTTCGTTTCGGTTTTTTCCGTTCGCTCGTCTCTTTTCCATTTCGTCGTTGACGTCATGTTCCTTTGCACACGACGGAACCGACGTCCTCCGAGACGAACGACACGGACAATTTGTAATTTGTTTTCGATTTTGTTTTTCGATGCCGTCGCAATGATAGTGGGAACCGTTGAAACAGTATCGGTGTTTACCGATCGTTTCATTGTAACATCGTGTTCTTAATTTGTACTCGTCTCGTTCTGTTTATCTCTTTGTTCTCCTCGATCACTCGATTTATATTAAGTCGATGTGTAAGTTCAATGACTTTTTTTAAATATTTAATCGTTTATTTGGTCGGATGTTTTGTTATGTTTGTCCAGGAGGGTTTTGATTACATCTCGTACGCATCAAATTAATTCATCAGTTCTAAAAAATGATGATAATAACGAACATAAATCTGATATAGAGATAATAAAGTATATGAAAATCACATACTGCTTTTTTGATAGGTTTTTTATTTTTCTAATTTAAAAAAAATAGTACAAAAAGTTTACAATAATCAAAAAAAGATAATACAGGTTCTCGGACACTGACTGAATCTACTTGTATTAGGTGGTAGGAAAATAATTACGATTTTTTTTCTGAATTCTAATCTATATTTTTTTCAATGAGTGTTTCATTTCAACGTATTCTTGTTAATATCATTTTGAAGTACATTTTTTGGCCTGTATTTTGGTAAAATCAACTTTGATTTTATTAATAATTTTACTTCAAATTGGGCTATTGAATTAAAGATTGAAAAGGAGTAAACAAGAGCAATTTTTATATCAGTTCAAAACAGGTGATTAACCAGAAGAAACTGTTCGAAAAAATAACATGACTTTTCTTAACTTCTGCGCCTCCTTTTAATACTTCCATGTGGAAGCCTAAATTGAATCACTATATATATATATATATATATATATATATATATATATATATATATATATATATGTATGCATGTATTCAACCCTATAAGTACTGAACAATTTGAATTTAAACTCTCTGTATAACCGGACTTCCCACTGCGGTAACGTCCGAAATGGCCACGGTATTTTTTCGGGGACCCAATACCATATCAATGATCAATTCTTTTCTCAGCCCACAATCCGCAAAAACAATTTCTAGATAAAAGTGTTGAATAAATCATTATTGATCATTGTTGATTGCTGCTTATACGCATTTTTTTAGAGAGTCCATCATCCTCAGACCGTCAAGGTACAAAAAATTCTATACCTTGGCTCTGTATCAGATTATTCTATACCTTGTTGCCGTGTGGATGATGGAACCTCTAAAGAAATGCGTATAAGCAGTAATCAATAATGATTAACTGAATCTTTTTGACAGGAAAATGTTTTATACCTTATGGACAGAAAAAAAGGATTTCATTTGTGAATATGAAGTTAACTAAAATACATATCGAAATACCAATTAATTATATTACATGTCATTTTTATTTAAGCTGAATTATATATATATATATATATACATATATATATATATATATATATATATATATATATATATATATATACACATACATATATATTATTTGCAAATATTTGTTATCAGATAATGACTTAACTAAGTTAAATGTTAAATTAAATATTTACCTAATACATATATCTGTCCATCGGCCACGTCGTCTCTTCCCACCGAACGCATTTACGGTTTCGTCATCCTCAAAGGTTTAGACAGAGATCTGATATTTCGAAATCATTCGAAAATTAAACTGGATCAGAAAATACATATTTGTGAAAACAATTTTATAAATTCATCGTTCAAAAAGATCATAAATCAATTCTTGAAGTATCTAATTACTAGTTATTCGTGTTATACCGATTGTACACTTAATTAAATACTATAAAAATTGCTTTATTTTAATAGTTTTACTAAGATAGCATTTTTAGAAAAGCTGGACACATTAATACAATCATAATAGTGTTTCACTACGTCTTTTAAGAGCCGGGATAAAAAAAAGGTTATGAAATTTTTAATGTTCAGTTTGAAATATTAAAACACAGTTAAAGGAATTTTGACCTAACCAAAACGAATAAAAGATTTTGTTCGTTTTGTTCATAACTCTCTCTCTCTTACACACACACGCTCTCTCTCTCATACACACACACTCCCATATATATATATATATATATATGTATGTGTGTGTGTATTTGTGTATTAATAGAACCACTTCATAAATAAATCAATCACGGTAACACATTTCGACCGAAATAAAATCATAAAATAAAAGTAACACACAATTATGTCGAAATGAAAACCGGCTGGTTTTACAAAGTTTTATATATATATATATATATATATATATATATATATATATAGCATACATACATACACATATATACATTATACATATATACATATATATATATATATATATATATATATATATATATATGTGTGTGTGTGTGTTTGTGCACAAACTATAAAAGTAACTATAAATAATTGCCACACGTATAAATAATAACGATAATCAAAAAAAAAAAAAAAATAGAAACATACATGTACGGAATCCAAACGGCCCGCCATAACAAAACGACACTAATGCAAACTTTTTGAACTCAACGTGCAACAGTTGACACCAGTCGAACATGACATTCGATACGAATACTCGGTGTATATTATAACAATAACAGTTATAATAATAATAACAATAAAGACCAGCGATAGAGACGAGAGGAAAAATACACACGAGTAAAAATATAATAAAAATTTTAATACTCCGCCGCCGGTTCTTTAATCTCTTTTGATGTGTCGTCGTATTTATTATGAGGCCACCTTTAACTACATGTATATATATATATATATATATATATATATATATATATATATATATATATATATATATATATAGACAGAATATTACAATTGTTTATTAAAAGGAACAGATAAAATATTCTGATTGTGTAAATATATTCCAGAACTCAAAATAAAAATGCCAAGTGACAAACTAAAACTAATACTGTTTATTTATTATTAACAAAAGATACACTTGTTTGTGTAACCAAGCAACGTCTCGTTACCATGGCGCTGCAGCTGCAACTCTACACATTCACATGTACAATTTGACAACAATGATCGATCAATGTATTTTTATTTAACTGAGAAAATTTGTTTATATAAATAAAAGTACGTCGTTTTATGTTATTTTGAATACTCGGGATTCAATTACACCGATAGTTCATGACATAAAATATAAAATTACCATACTGAACGAATATTTATTAAATTGTTCCAGTACGAAACGGCGAAAAGTATTAATTATGATCAGGACTGGATGTGCGCATCGAACGATTTCACTATAAAAGCAAAATTCGTGTCATCTCTTTTATTAACAATTCGAAAATATTCCAAGGACGGATCGATTGTGATAAATCATCACCAAGGTCCCATCTTCTCGGTTTTACGCGTGCCGAAGTGTTACGATGCGAAAAAGGGTCAAAGTGTATCGTTATGTCGTCCATGTAAATTGATTCGTCGATGGACTTTCGCTCATTTGCATTTTTATGCGTTTTAACCAATGATATTCAAACGTGTTTCAGTATACATATGCATATATATATATATATATATATATATATATATATATATATATATATATATATACACACACACAAATAGATGCAAGAAGCTACTGTGAATGGAACGCACACGACGGTGACATATGGCAATGGATTTCGGTGAAGAAAAATGTAAATTAGTTACAACTCGACTATAAAGCGAATGTTAGAGTATTTCGTGACTGCGGTGTTTTTTTTAAACAAATTCTTCAAGTTGTATTATTTATTGATTTTAGTTTGAATCAAATCTGGTACTCATACGATGATGCTGTGATCTTAGATAAAATAATGTTTATATATTTTATCGAAGATAGTTATTTCATGATCGACTGAAAGTTGAAAAAGTACTATTTATCAGACAGCATCGAATAACGAACAGTGTTTAGTCTACATCCCTTAGCATACATCCCTTTTCACCTAAATTGATCGAATCTATGATAAATGGAAGTATTTAAAGAATTAATAAAAATGAATTACTGATTCACAATCGTTAATATTATTATATTTGGAAAATATGATATTAATACATGAACTACTGACTAATTTAGTATTAATTCAAATCTAATCTACAACATACATCACTTTTCATCGAAATCGATCGAATCTCAAGTATTTGCAGAATTAGTAAGAAACAATCACTAAAATGTCCACATGTACAACCGACAATAATTCAAAAACATTTGTTCAAAAGTCCAGAAACATACTGTTATCGATACCTTATAACACTCCATTTAAGTGAAAACTCGATTCATTTATAAACGAATTTCGGATCTCGCACGAATGTTCCACCATATTATTTATTTACATAACCTCAATTAATTTTTCCATCTTTACAGAAACACACGTCCTGTTGTATGTATGTATTTATACTATATATATATATATATATATATATATATATATATATATATATATATATATATATGAATTTAAACATCATATCTCATCGATTGATTGATTTTCGATGTTCGTGTTATTTTTTTATTTATTCGGCCACGGTGTACGTTTTTACATCAGATAAATATGTCACATAGCAAACCGATGATGTTTCAAAAAAATCATATATATATATATATATATATATATATACATGTGTTCGGAGAAAAAAAAAACGAAATGTAGCCAGGGGCATAAACATCGAGAGTTGTGCCCATAACGCTATGCAAAAGGAGTGTAAAGTCGACGGCACATAACTGAGACCTGGCCGTGGCGAAATTCAGTGCCAGGGCTGGTCTTAACAGATTTACAAGTATCACGGACAGTGTTAGTTTTATACTCGAATGTGTTTACAACGTTGGGATGATTTTATATGTTGTGAGTGTTGTTTAAGTTTCTGTTAAAACTGTTCGATTCGAAACTAGATATCTGAACATATTCTTAAATCAGTCGTATTAGTTCGGTAGGAAAACAATTACGGATTTTTGTCTTCTGAATTTTAACCTTATTTTCTTCAATGAAGGTGTCGTTTTATCGTCTTCGTGTTAATATCATTTTAAAGTGCATTTTTCGTTCTGTATTCCGGTAACATCGACTTTGATTTCATTATTAATTTTTATTAATTTTTTAGCTCCCCCTATTTTAGTATCTTGTCCAAAACTGACATGTAATGCGAATTATGCGAAGGTATCATCTTTGTATTGATTAACCTTAAACATTTAAGATTATAATCTCAATTACACAATTGCTGTCGAAAATATAGGAATGTTTTCTCCAGATTCGAGAGAAGATGAGATGCATTAAACATGCAAAAATATCATATCAAAAATGATCAATAATAAACCTCTTAAATATTTTATTAAATAATCTGAAATATACAAATATTACTTGTGTAATATACATATATTAATTCTAAATTGATGGCGCTAATCTGCCAAAGTAAAAATATTTTAAATAAAAAATGATAGAAACCAACCTGGCTCATGCCGGTTTGAACTCAAATCAAGTAAAGATTCAATGGTCGAACAGACCAAAACTTCTACACCTAAATTGATCTTTAATTTAACATCGAGGTCGCATACTCTTTTATTGATTAGAACTCTGTAAAAAAACACTCTATTATACTTAAGGTAACTTAATATTTTAATCATTATTAGTGGATCAAATATTCATTATCGTTCCAATACAATAATTCATAAACAAAAACTTATATTTAACTAAAATATTATTAAATCATTAATTAACAAGATCTATAGGAGGTGTTCTCGTCCTCTTACTTAATTTAATAGTGCTAAAACGGTAGAATCGACTCAAAGTCGACATCTTATATTTCGATAAGAGATTCGTCAGTTATCTCTGAGTCTCTAATCTAACCTTTCTAATTAATGATCACAAACCCTTCCACTGATCGATATAACTGGACGTGACGTCTTATAATTAATGAGTCGACACGTATTCCAGCAAATACGCAACAGAATATTTTCAGCTTCAATGAAACCTCACACTCTAGAATGGATATTCGATTTGAAAAAGTGTGTTGCTTCTTGTGGTTCCAATTATCATGAGTGTTAAGACCCGAATTTCAGTATTCAGTATCAGAAGTAAAAATTACTTTAAAATCGCAGCTGGCCAGTGCATACGATACAAATTTTATCGTAGCAGGCCAGGGATAAAGAGTTTCAGTTGTCTCTCGCGCTGTCAACAAACAGTATCGGTTAAAATATTTACCAGTCTACAGTATAATTGAAAATAGGATCTGCATTGATCATTATTAAATAAAATACACTTATCATTAAATTAATAAGTGTATGCAGTTTGACATTGCAGAAGGTCTGCATGTGTTTGTTGCACCAACTCACACTTACAATAAGTTATCCACTTCTGATTTCACTCTTCGACTGGAAAACGAATAGAGACTATCATGAATATATTCGGAAATGAACAAACAATGCATGTGCACAGTGTCGAAAACATTGTCGTTCCGATGGAAGAGCCGTCGCTACGGGCCTGTATCGAAAGCGATGCGCTCTCCGTTGCTCGCACACGTCCCATGTCCATTTCTGATGAACCGGTTATATTTATACCGATAATGAGAGATCACAGTGACCGTTGACAATACTTGGATGTGTTCACGTGACCTTGGTCAAATGATATTTGTTATTGATATGAATGCAACGGCGTCAGTGGTACCAAACGTACGGTCGTCGGACGATCCGAACGATCATCGGATTGCGGCGGTACGAACTACTTTCGATCTTTCGCACGACCGAATCGAAAATTTTACAAATTTATCTTTAAAAAAAACACTTGTTTCACACGCATTTCTGTTTCGTTCGGCGTCTTCTTAAAAATACAAATCTTAGTGTTAATTAACATATCCTTTTTTGTATTTTAAGACAGTCATTCGTGTGCAAAAAAAATCATTTTGAAATGTTGCCAGATATGATTTTATAAACGTTTCACAAATTAATTCATTTTCAGCCCGAATACCATAAAAGATTCTAGTGAAAAATGGTCAATAGATAAATATTGATCGTTGCTTATGCGTGTTTCGATGACGATTCCATCATCTCAAGAGCAACAAGGTAGAGACAAACCTGTGACATTTTCTATATCTTGCGACATGACAGCGAATTTAGCCACAGGCTCGAAACAGAACTGTGAACATTTTTCATTCCGAGACTTGTATTTTATTTCAAAGAATTTCTGGTATGTGTTCTGTGATCGAACATATTTCATTCTCTCCGTAGAACGAGTGATAATAACAGAAACTTGCGACTCATGTTTCGTCAACTATCTACTAAGTATGTTGCGTATGAGTTTTCGCTAAGAACTTGAGCGTTTTTCAGTCTTCCGAAGCTATTTACGAATATATTCTCTTAATAGCCTGTCAATAAAGTATATACTGCTTCTTCTACTTGTATAATATGTATTTCATCCATCCTTGGTGTTCAGCGATTGAAAAATATATTCTAAAAGTGTTAATTTCTAATCAAGAGCTTCACCGTTCAAGAGAGAAGCATAATCTAACGTTACATTGATTCATCATTGCGTAATTCTTATAAAAATCTCATTCTTCGGGCCAGAATTTTACTTAGAATCAGTATTTTTCACAAAAATGAGCATTGTTTTAATACGGTCTCCTTTTTGAAAAAGGCTCGAGCTTTATTGTCCGGTCCTGTGCTATTTTTCCTCTTTTTTTCATACCCGAACAGCTGTAACAAATTTAAAACTATATTTTTTAGTCAAAAAAGGTTTGTGCTTTTATTTTATTGGATGTAAAAATTTATCTGATGCCTTGACATTAAATCAATCATAACTCTGTTTCAAATTGAATTATTTTCTCGCCGTTTTAGAATTTTGAAGTGCCAACCTTAACATTTAAAAACACTATATATCTTAATGAAGCAGTAAGTATAATCTCACATGACTGCAGTGAACACGATGGTGTCCAAAAATCAGTATATTAGGTATTGTATACTTTTCACTTGAAAAAAATACTGCCGAAACTATGTGAATAACTTGTACAGATTTAGGGGAAGGTGTTGTGATACATAAGACATACAAAAAACTGGTAAAACAGGGAAAGAGGTCCAAAAATGCATTTGAAGTCTTCATCGATTCAACGCCGCCATCTTTATTTCGATACAGGATTTGTCAGTTACCCAACAGATGGAATAAAGCTATATAAAATAATGGAAGGCATTTTGTGGATTGAAATTTATTCCATTTTTCTGTAAATAGACATTAGTTTTCTGTTAAAAATGGGCACCGAATTTTTTGAATGTGCTCCCATGAGAAAATCTTGCGAATCTGAATATTAGATCACAGTATTTTAATTATTATATTGTCTTGAAGAGTTTCATCCCTTTATCCTATTTATATGTGTTGTCCAATCCAGATTAGATATTTCATTAATGCAATTTTCTTTTATATGTGTCCCTTATCATTCGCTGAGAGTAATATTTTTTTTAATAGACTTCTTTATAACGTTTGCACTTATACTTGTCTTGTTCTAATTAGGAGGTGTTGCACATACGGGGTGTGTTTTAAAATTGTATTTGTGTTCGGTCACTAATGAGCTCAGCTGTTCATACATCCTAAAACCCCAAACAACAACAATTAATTTGTAGATTTAATATTTTATTCATTATTCCAATTATACCAGTTTACTGATCAGGAAAAATATATCAACACAAATAAATTATTATAAAATTTCATACCGTTCCAAATCAACTAGAATGAAATAGAAACTAGCCACGGATCAATACATGCGTACCTTTATTCAATTGCTCAACGTTCACACATGATTTCATACAATTTGCACCGAAATTAAATTAAAAGAAATATATTTTTATAGACAATCGTTTCTTATATATGTTACTTATTAGTTTGATTACTTTCACACTTGAACAGCGTTGTTTGTTCGTTTTTTTTTAATTTTTTTCATATTATTCGTCTATTAACGTTTATATTAAAACATACAATTTAATAGATAATACAATTGAACAAAAAGTATTTTTTAAAGAAATATTAGATAACTAAATATATAGTAGGATATATATTAAAAAAACACGAATTTTCAAATAATGATAAAAATAAACCTGTACATAAAAATCATGTATCAAGTAAAAAGTATTTATAGGAAAGTACTAAATAATAACACATTAAAATGGTTAAAACCAGTATTTCACCTGATTATTACATATGTACAAATATTCAGATAAATTCATATCATATACAAATCACAATTATTACAAACGTACACAGAATGAGCAGAAGTACATCTGCCATTTTGTTTACATTTAAAATATTTTTTTTATAATATTTACAGATAATTTCCGACTAAGATTTATTCTTGAATATTATACAAGCAATTCCGTTTAAATCTCTCTATATAATGCAATCTATAGATTATCTAAAATTATTTATTGTATATTTTTTGAGTAGTATTTAGATTATAAAATTATTCATCAAAATCAATGTATAAGAAAGAACATATAAAGACATTATTTTAAAATTAAACGAGCTTAGTTCATTTAATCTTGTGCACTTTGATATATTGTAAATTCAACGATTCTGTTTAAATAATCAATATTAAATTACATTAATTAAGTTAAAAAATTATAAATAATTAATTATTACATATATGAAACCATGTAAATTGTTATTAATAACATTTATTGTTTTTTTTTTACTCTGAAAAACACAATGAATTATCTTGACAAATAATTTCAATTAAATTGTTCATATTATTTCTTATATTCGATTATTTTGCTCATAAATTTAATTTCGATTGCAGATTTTATCAAATAAAAAATAACATAGAATGATGTATTATAATAATGAAAGTATATGTGCTGGAATTAAAGAACATAATTCTAATAGTATCTAAAAAAAAACGAATAACATAATATGTATAAATGTGAAATTAGAATCATGTAATGTTAGGTGATTGCGTTTGAATAATAAGTACACTAGACACATTACAATGTACTTTCTTCATGACTCGACTCGAACCAATACAATTCGCCAGTCATATTTCGACAGAAACAAAGCAAACACTTTTTTACTACCAGAATCGTTTCACAATTAACTGGTCCGGGCCTCGTTTTTGTCATCGAGTCTAACAAAAATCTATATTTGTATTCATACATAGATACATATTATATATATATATATATATATATATATATATATATATATATATATATATATATATATATGAATCGAACCTTGATCTTTACCTACATACATAATAATTTTTAACGACTAATTTTATTCATGTCTAGCACCCGGAGCACTTCGTTTATTATATTAAGAAGCGACCCGTATGTATATATATATATATATATATATATATATATATATATATAATGTATGTGTGTGTTTTCACTGTCCACCTGTCTGTCTTCAGGACTCGCCCAGAGCTGTCAATTATAACATATCATATTCGACAACTGCATGCTATTCTGTGGCCTCACTTCTTTTGATAAGCTTTTTGTGTCGATTCGGTTTCTGTACGAGTTTGTCTCGAGGCGTTCGGTCCTTTGTTTGGAAATATGATAATGTACATATGTACAACTAACATATATTCAGTATATAAATATTCACACACACATGTATACATATATATATATATATTGACATTATTTATGCAAATGTCAGTTCAATAATTACAAACGAAACGAAATGATTTACTTATCGAAATCTGGCCTAAACGTATCTTTTGATATGTAAATGTTCCAATTTTCTATCTATAATCGACGTCTTGCAATTATTAAATTGACATTTACGCCAATTGTATCAATATTGATTTTAATAGCACTATAAATGTCATATTAATTACATATTTTAAGTGTGTTGTGTGTACATATAGAATTGTATTAAATATGTACAAATTAACCTTCTGTCAAATGAACATAATTTATATTTTTGGTAGAGACAATAATTGTTCGTTTGTTGGTAGGACTGCTTGTGATACATGGCGTCTCCATGACAACGATTGTTATTGACAGTATTGTTGTTATTGTTAGTGATTAGTGTATGTTTTGTAAAACTCGGTTGAAATTAAATAAAACTATTTGATTATTATTACGGTGTTAATATATGAAACTGCGGAACTTGTAGGTGAGAATTAAAGCGCTATATTTTTAACAAAACAAAATATATTTAATCAAAATCAGCTTCAATGCTCTTTGCCGGCGAGAAATTAGATTGCTTATCCCATTTGTATAAAAATCGACATTCTTAGAGCGTATGAAATCTTCGAATCCTCGAATCAGTTCTGTTTGGTTTCGGAATTCGTTATTTCTTAAATAATATTCCGAGTGGCGGAAAAGATGATTGTCGAGCGTGGATGAGGAATCAATTCGAAGCCTGATTCGTGTAATTTTGCTATAGCTACGGTCGATTTATGGGACGCCGCGCTGCCCTGGTGAAAGAGTACTTTTTTGTGCGCCAATCCTGGCTGTTTCTATCTCAGCTCTTCCCTCAAATGGTCCAATAATGTTACATAATAGACTCCTGTTATCGTTTTTCCCTTCGTTAAGTAGCCGATCAAGATGATTCTTTAGGAAATGCCAAGAAACAGAGGCCATCATCTTCGCAATCGACAAAATGGTTTTCGCCTTCGTCGACACACTTTCACCAGTCGTTATCCACTGTTTTGACTGCTGATTCAACTCAGGTGTATAGTGGTGGATCAATGTTTCATCCATGGTGACGAATCGACGCAAAATGCTCGCTCGTTTTTCCCATTTTTGCGGCAGTTGCTACAATGCTTGCTTCAAACATCTGTAGAACGTGAACAGCTCGTCGCTTCTGACTGAAATTTCACCTATGCTAATTTTAAAAGTGACACTTGATAACACTGATGTTACCAAATGAATGGTGGCGCCACATCATAGAAATTTACTAAACTTATCAAGCGACCCACCTATATATATATATATATATACAAACAAATGAATGAATATTTATTTGTATCCGAGGTACACAATGACGTATTACAAAGGTGGTGATGTTATTTTACATTTGCCTATTTTTATAATACAGTTTTACAATTTAAATAGTAATAATGGTTAGTTTGAATACTAAGATAATAGTTAAATAATAAAATAGTACAGTAATGTATAATAGTATTAGAGAATAATATGAAGTATGGTTTATTCATTTAGACAGAATGATCGAAGTTTCAAGGCTAAAGTTTATATATATATATATATATATATATATATATATATATATATATATGTATATATATATATATATGTGTATATATATAAAGTACATTTTATTAAATAAACATGATTTTGAACAAAAAAATATTCATTATACGTCTAAGACTCAAGAGTGTTGAAACTGTTTCCCGCAGGCGTCAAAGGGGGTTCGAATGGCGTCGAAAAAATAGAGGAAATTAAAATCAAATACGAAAATCGAAAAACGTGCGCTAAGAAGAGGAGTAAGAAGAATTAGAACGTGAAGAAAACGAGTAGAGAAAATACTTTAATGTACGTCGATCGAAAACGGTTCAGAATGTATCCATAACACGCACACACACACACATCTTCGAGCGCCAAGACGTTTCTGTGAAACGTTCGTGCTCGCCCGTCCGCCCTAGCCAGGCGAATTGAAAATATCGCGAGATCACAGGAAAACTTTCATTAATTAGTTATGAAATTGTAATAGGCCGTCAGATAATCTAATTACATTTTATCGATATACAATTACCTTTTGTTGCGCGCCGCGACGTCGTCCGAACGGATAAAGAAGCGCCGCGGCGGTCGTCAGTGTAAAATTACTAATTAGAAGCGCGCGCGGCGTTCTTGTGTTCGACGGCCGCGCGCTTTCATGTCAGCCTTTCATCGTACATAATCGGTGGTTGATGAAATAATGTTCGCTGTTCTTTTGATCGACGGAAAAAGAAGTTTTCTCGTAGATGGCGTCGACATTTCACGATCGGTAATTGCGTCGACGTCGAATCAGTCCTCGGTCGGTCGGTACCCGCCTGCAGATCAATCGGCGCGCCGTTAAACGAATAACGTACGGCGGAAAAGTTAGACGAATTCCGATAAAAATCCCGTTTAATATTTAAGCATCAAACGTTTCTCGTTCATCAGTGATGGATGTAGATAAAATATGTATCTAAATCGGACCGATAACCATTGGATTCAATATTAATATTAGGAGGTCGCATTGAAAGCCGCTGTTTTTTTGTGATTTTTTGAGCATTCATTTCAATAACAAAGTATCTTAATACATTAATCAAAGTGTTTGCACTCGGAAGCTATTGCTTTTTTCCCCACTTTTCTGCAGAAGTTGAATTCCGCAATGAAAGAATTGTCTGTCTTTTGAGCCAGTCCATTCATCTACCCAATTTTCGACTTCTCCGTAGTCGTGGAAATGTATATCTTCCAAAGTGCGTTGCATTGATCGGCACAGATGGAAATCGCTTGGGACCAGGTCCGAAGAATAAGCTGGATATGGGAGAACCTCCCATACGAGCTCCATCAGTGTTTGTTTCACGGCTATGGTGACATGGGGTCGAGCGTTGTCATGGAGAAGAATCACTTTTCGGCGATTTGAGGCGATCGATGATCGTTTTTGCATCAATTCATCATTCAAACGCTTAAAAACTTCCTCGGTGATAGGCGATTTTAGTCAGATGAAGAACTGGTAGCAACAGTGAATCGATATTTTGAGGACCTCCGAGAAAAGGATTCCCGAGACGACATAAAACCACTGAAGCATCGCATAATGAAGTGGAATAAAGTGCAAGGTGGCCATATTGAAAAATAAAAGTAATTTAAATACACAAGTTATATTTCTTTCTTTATATTTAGCCAGATTTTAAACTATTAACTGGAAAAATCAAGACTTAATCAGTCTTCAACAAGTAGAAATTAAACATATTCTGCTTTGGTGAGTAGGACTACTATATATTTGTATTTTTTATTATTTATGAAGACAATTTTAAAATAATATTTTCTGTGGCTCTTGAACATTCAAAAATGTATAAAAAGTATTATATGTGGCTCTTACTATCGAAGAAGTTGCCCATCCCTATAATATGAGAATAAATCTTAATTCAAAGTGTAATGTAGGTATAAATCGATTTCAGAATAATATGTTTTTTCTATTCTATTTATTTAAAAAAAATATTGTGTAAGAAGAACGCCTTCTTATCATATCACAACCGCACGTTTAAAGATAATGACATGTCGAACAACAGAATCCGACGCCTGTACAACGGAGGCTTGCTGTGTCTCTGTGTGTGTTGGATGTGAGTGCACAACTGCACAGCGAGTAAACAATTTCGAATTTTTCCGGACGAAACTAGTCTCCGGCGCATGTACACAAAACTAAGAAATAAATAAACAAGTTGAACGGTGACCGCAATCGCAGACATGTCGGGAATACGATTTCTGTGATTTCCATGTTTCTCTTTTTAATATTACGGATTCAGTGACACGTACTATCGTCGCATTATTATTATTATTTCTTCATTCTGGTTGTCCGCAAACGAGATCGGCGCGTTGATACACTGTTATATGTGCGATCGCTTACGTACGATAAGACATGTTGAAATCTGACGGACTGGATACGACGTTTACCATTTCTCGGAGTCGATGTCAATTTGCTAACAGAATAATGTGTTTTGTGTTTTGATTAACGAGTCCTTCAAACCAACACAGAATGTGTATTACATAAATCACTTAAGAGCTGCAAGCTGAACGGTCACTTTTTGTAGCGCTTCGCGTGGTAGACAGTATCGCTTTAATGTACACTAGGTAGTCGGGATAGAGATGAAAGATGAGTACAGTGTACAGGGAATTTCAATTAAATTGAAGAATTTATGTTGAAAATGCGATTTGCTCGTCCTACTGTATTAGAGAAACGAAATCAGTTCTCACAATATGTTTAACACTGGAACCACCGACAGTTGAGACGAAGCTGTTTCTACCAAAACCAGTCAAAATGATTGATCTTTAAAAAATCGCAACAATAGAATATTTTTATATTTATTGACTTGTTAGTTTCTTACGAAAGGAATTCCATGTTATGTAGTACATTTTTGGTATTACATATTAACCGATTTGAGACCATGTTCCCTAGATGAGGATCGGCACATTTTATCACTTACACATCAATAAGAATAATAAGTGTAATAAAGAATATATACTTTAAAATAAATTTTCATTTCAACGTTAAGTTATTCTTGTAGTATAAAGTAAATTATTAGGTATAAAAAGTTATAATTTGCCACATTTCTCACAAACGCAGTTTTTCTTTTGAGTGCATTTTCAGCATACATATTTCTTACAGATATTACAAATGGTGGCAGTCTTTAATTATTATTACAGTACCCTATTTGACACCATTTGCGTGAACAAAGTGATCTCTTTGAAGTGGTTTGTACGTTAGCTTCTCATGTGATTCCATCACTAGTTTTACATTTTCAAGGACATTTTCAGTGGCAAGTTCATCTGCTAGTTGAAACATAAATTCACCTTCCATAATATTTTTTGGCGTATCCTGTTGGGCCGGGTACGTCTTGAAAATATTATCAAGTGGTAATCTTCCAGGACTAGACCCTTCTTGTATTTTTTCCCCACTGGTTCCGTCTGCACCAATTTCTTTTTTATGGTCTTGTAGTATACTTTTATATGTTAATGTATTGCAATTCCAATATCTTCAGATTTGTAAGGTACGGAATAAGCTATCGAAATGCACAAAAGCAACGAAAATGATCAATAATCGATTATTGGACAGTTTTGATTAAAAAAATGTTGTTGTTTGTGAAAAAAGTTAATCAAATTTAACTACAATTTTAATTATCCCAATTATGACAATTACAATAGATCTTATGAATTAGTTGCTGATCAGTTTCTCACGATTAGGAATCCAACTTTGCATTCTCTCGGTTTTCAGACAGAGATCAATAACTTTCTGATAGAAAAATTTGATGACATTAAATTTTGCTAACGCGCCCGTTAAATATATAGAAATGATTATCGATTAATTGATATGAAAGTAATTTACATTTAATGTAATAAAATTTTTCCGATAGAAAGATTTAATGACATTATTATAAAATCCATGAAAAGTACATTAATTACTGCGATATTTTACAAATATTGAATCCTCTAACGGTTTCGTTCACGAATTCTTCTAACCTCATCGAGCACAAAAACGTTTTCTGATCGAAATCGTCCCATAAATCATTATTGACTGTTACTTATGTGCTTTTCGATATCAATATGTTTGGACACACATTTATTAATAGTTTGTGGAGCTAAAAAATAATTCATCTGTTAAAATATGTTATGGTTTGTGTGCGATTGACAAGTTAAATACAATTATCCTACTGGAATGGTAAATACTGAAAAAATAATATAGTAAGTAATCAAAATTGAAAATAAATTATTTCAAATAGAAAGATTTAATTACATTCAATTATACTAACGCACCCGTTAAATATACGAAAACTATTATAGATAGATTAATTGATATGAAAATAATTTACTACCATGTATCTCATTCTTCAGTCAGATTTCGAGCTGTACATACATTAATGTGTAATAAAATTAACAATCTGAAGTAAGCTCATGTCAAGCTTCTAAATTTTCATAAACAGCTCGAACACTTAAACATTAAAAATATTGAAAGAGCGCTCATGGTCTCGAATCGTTTCCATACGTGTATAAGAAACGAATATCTTCTCAGAACAGAACCAGATACGAATGAAAAACTGATCACCAAACAAATGACTGTCGTTGACAACGCGCCTGTTCAGAAAACAAGCCGAACGGACCGATCGAAAAATCCGATCGGTAGCTGAACAGCGATACGAATCGAGCCGCGGCCGGCGTTTTATAAAAGGAAATCGTTGTGTACGGCTCGCTCGCATTGTTGCCGTATGACATCATAATTCATTGTCGACACATTATATTGTTATAAATGCGCATGCACACACACGCGACGTCGCGCCACTACCATTTGTTTTTCAACGGCCGACGCGATCGCATAAACAGACTGCGTTATCTGGAAAAGGATCTGGAAAAAAAATCTGTACATATATAGCGCGCGTGCGGAGACACTGACCATATAGGTAAGATGATTAACAATCTCAATTCTTTATTTGTGCTCTATTCACACACACACACACACGCATACACATGCACGAGCATAGATACGCGAGTGTGTGGGTTCGACCTCGGTGAAGATATTTTCAATCGTATATATGTATATATCTATGTGTATATATATATATATATATATATATATATATATATATATATGTATATATATATATATATATATGTGTGTGTGTGTGTGTGTATGAAGCTCTGAGTTTATAAAGACATACACGTGAAGGTGCTTATGTGCGGTTGATATATTACAGGATAGTTGTATCTCACTATATTTAGACGGTTTAGAAATCTGAAGAAAATGTTACATAAGTATATTTGATAGTTCTATCGATAATAAATCTATAAAATTAGATACGAGTTCGTTTTCCATCTTTCAAGTGGTTTGAAAATTATTAAAATATTGGTCAGATTAATATTAATGCGTTGGCGTTGTGACAGTCGGTAAAATCAAGACCATGGTCGATAGTGACAACTGTTTGACGACACATGAGATTGGTCAGACATTAAACGTCACTATCAGATCTATCAGTACTGTTATTTACGAAAGCTTGGATTTGGCCCGCCAGAACGCCTTGATTAATGCCCTCGGTGCTTACGACCCGTCTAACCCGTGGTACCGCTATAACCGGTCGAAGCTACTGGCGTTGCGATGGGTAGAGCTCGCCCTTATTGACGAAATTTGGACACGGAAACGGGTAGTGGGTCAACGGCAGCGAGTTTCTCTCGCGTCTCGAGCCGACAGCCCTTCCCTCCGTAATACTGTCTTGCAAACTTCCATCTACTACTGCTCAAATCGTGCCTTCCGCTCTCCTCAATACTACATTGGGGACGAGCACCTCCACCTGCACAAGTTATAGGTCCTTGTACCTCTCACTTGTACCCGTAGCGCACATAGCGCTGGCACAACGTCGAATTGTAATTGGGATGGTCAAGAAGCTCGATAATCAGGTGCCGCATCACTTCAGTGGAGCGAATTTCCGTTTGCGTTTCGTGTACAAAGTCGTGTACAAAGCTTGTACGTTTTCAATCAAACTATTTTCTTAGTAATTATTTTTGTTTTAACTTTGTTTAAACTTGGGCTATTTTTCAACTGTTTATCGAAATGTAAAAAAATAAAAACTAGTGTTTTTTTCTTACAATACAGTACTGATACTATAACTGAATTTATTTCATAAATTAATTTTTCATTTCGCTACAAAACATGAAAAAAATCGAATCGAAAATGTTCAGTAATTGATTGTTGATCATTTTTGACTGTTGCTTATGCGTTTTTTGTTTGCGATTCTATCATTCTCAACGCGATAAAGAACCGAACTATCTGATTTTTTAGTACCTTAGCACTATCTAAATGACATAGCTATTGGAATACGCATGAGCGGTAATCAAATATGAATATTTTTGACTTGAAAACGTTTTTGTGATTTGCAGGATATATGAAAAATTCGTCAGTGAAAACGGTATTTTTTCTATTAAAAAGTAAAAATGTATTTTTGTAATATTATCAATGATTCAACACACTTTTTTAAAGATTTTATTATGGATATGATTGAGAATAATTTAATGGTTTTAAATGAATTATAAAAACTTAGAAAGTCTTCAAGTGCTTCTGCTAACGTTAATTATCATTGAACACTTGAAAACATTTAAAAACATTATAAATAATTGATTTCTGAAGATGATGCTTGACATTTTTAGTTTTGAAAGGTGTTTTTATAGAATATTTTTTTGATATTTTCCAAAACTGTATGCATTAACTGGTAGTAAACAAAATACAGAGAAAAATTTCAAAAACAAATCAATCCAAATACTGAAACTTATTAAAAAAGTCAGTGCTATAAAATTATTCCCTTTTTTTGTATGAATCGTTGTAAAGAATCCAAGTTGTTAAGTAAAAAATTAGCTAGTCAGTTATTTCATTCATATAAACTAGTAATTGATCAGATATACTGTTAACAACAAGAAACAGTCATAACACTAACACTTAAATCGTATGCGAGAGCTCGAACTGTTGTATGTGGATTAGCTTCCACCATGGTTCTCAAATGTTCTTCGTTCATAATGGTTTCGGGCCTTCCTCGAGGCTCACTTTCGAGATACATATTACCGGAACGAAATTTTTTGAACCATAATTAAATTGTTCTCTGGCTAGCCGACCCTTCTCCGAAAGCTCCATTGATATTTCTACCTGCTACCGCTGCATCGTGTCCCAAATTGAACTCATATAAAAAAGTAGACGCAAATCTTTTGTAAACAGATTCCTGTTAAAGGATTAAAAAAAATAAAAAACAATAAATCCGTATTTAAAAACAATCGAAGGGCACAGTACATTACTCAATTCCAAATAGCTGAACTTATAAAATATTGCACAGAACCTTTCTCAATCGTGGTCGACCTCTGAATGACTGAAATTCGGCCACTTGATCTGTTACAACCTAATAGTTACAAAATTATAGACTACAAACAGCAATTAGATCTACATTTTATAGTAAAAGTCTTCTAGTTTCACAAGGGTTCAAATAAGATATCACAACGGCATGGACTGAGCTAAGATTCTAATCGTTTTAAGAAACAATTCGAGTCATGTCCTTATAAAGTGACGACCGCAGTTATTTTAGCACCGACCTAATATATTTATATTCATTTTTTACTCAACTCGACCCACAAACTTAATTGTTTATAGACTTAATTTCGCATTAAACAATCCTTCGATCTGGCGTCTTTCACATTAACATATTTCTAAAATTATGCAAATCAGAGACACATTTTGTCAATCGTACGAGACATACTCATGAACCAGACCCAGATGAATCTTGAACCATATATATATATATATATATATATATATATATATATATATATATATATATATGTATGTATGTATGTATGGCCATAAACATCTGTAATGTAATATACCGGTTTCGACAGCGTTTTTCTTGCGGAGACCGGTGGTTAGTGGTGTCGTGCTCGACACCCACGCGTGCCATTGTGTTTGTCGTCGGCGCCCGCTGACGGGCGACATCGGGCCCTATTTGTTTCGTGCATATAAATACATGTTCGAGGAACGTTTTATGTACGCTACATTCATTTTAATGCTCACGGTTTTATGTTCATTGCCACGCGTGCGATCCGTCCTGATTGCCTCGTACGACGTCGTTAAAATAACACCCGTACTTATCGACACAACGCTCGACAGACTCATACTGATAGCGAACTTTAACTGGGATTTTGTAAATATGTAACGATTTGCCAAACAATCTCGGTTGATAAAATTATGGAAACTATTGTGTGTATGTATATATATATATATATATATATATATATATGCTAATCAATAGATGTGGGCCAATACTATTGCGAGACAGTGCTCGACCACATACATCTCGAATCACAATTTCCAAATTAAATTCATTAAATTATGAAATTTCACCGCATCCCTCTTATTCGCCAAATCTTTCACCGACAGACTATCATCTTTTTCGCCACTTGGCATATTATTTATGAAATGAAAAATTCCGAAACCAAACAGAAGTGATTCAAGGATTCGAGGACTTTATAAGCTCTAAAAATGTCGGTTTTTATAAAACTGGGATAAACAATCTAACTTCTCGTTGCCAAAAGACCATTGAAGCTGATCGAGCTTATTTTGATTAAATATATTTTGTTTTGTTAAAAATATTGCGTTTTAATTCTCACCTACTAATTCCGCAATTTCATATGTTACAACCCTAATATATATATATATATATATATATATATATATATATATATATATATATATATATATATATATATACATGTATATAAGGTATGAATAGAATTGACATAAATGTATTACCAGCCTTCAAGCATGAACATACCTCATTACACCACGCATAAATCTCGACGATTTACACCTAAATATACTGGGCCTTAGGCACTTCTAATGCTGGAAACATTGTATTTGTAAAGTACACTTGGTATCCTTGAATATAAATTTATATCTTATCGCTAACGTTTAAAAATTTTGTGTTCGGTATTCGGAAGTCGACGTTCTGCATAATCATGTATATATATATATATATATATATATATATATATATATATATATATATATATATGAGCCTTTGTTTCAGTAATTCAAGGGCGAATAGATAAAGCTGTCATTTGTCACATTATCATACAAATTGGATTGAATAAGCTGTCTGTCTTTTTCACAATGAATGATGTTTGTTCTTGAAACGATTTCAGTTTGATTTGTTTCCTGTCTGTTGTTAGTCGATAAATATCAGTTGTTTCAGTATTTCGATTTGTTGTAAAATAAATTTTAAGATCAATCAGTGACCTTCTCGATTTTCACTTACAGCGCTTCTTTTATTCCTCTTTTTGGATATCCAACTATACTAAAGGATAAAAATAATAGACATAAGTTGAGATCAGTGGTACAAATTTCATTGTGTACAATGATTGTATCACATGACTATGACAAAAGATAAATCGGTAACTTGAAATATAGGCATCAAACTTAAAACGATAAAAACCGCAATTATTTTTGCACCGATTCAATATTTCTATACTTCGATGCTCGAACAAAGATACTTGTATCGAAATATCTCTGCAAACGTTTCATTCTTTTCATTTTTAAAAAACAGAAACGTAAAACTGTCAACATTTAATAACTATCCACACAAACGCATTACAAAAAAAACTTATTAAAATATATTTTCTTTCATAAGCAATTTATCCGTTTTTTTTCTTATTTTCAAATTATACGCTTCGACATATTTACAGATAAATTTACATTGGCAACGCGACGGGGTAGATAAATATCCATGTATATATATATATATATATATATATATATATATATATATATATATTTGTGTGAGCGAGGTTATATGAACTAGAGCCGTCCCGTCAAATAACTAAGAATTGTTTTAAGCAATGTATAAGTGGCCGCTGGCGGAATTTTAGATTTTTCAAACAAAACTATATAGCTTAGTCTCGACCTCAGTACCTGCCTTACAATAGAATTTAACAAAAGCATTTGAAGAATGTCTTTCGCCGACGGCGTTATATTTAAATTTACAAGCGAAACTCTGTATATAAAAGAGAGCAAAGAGCATATTATGTAAAGAGTGCACGGGGAGACTGTGGAAGAAAATGAACAATTGTTGAAATATATTTTTAATACAACACGTACACTGTTTTACATATTATATATATATATATATATATATATATATATATATATATATATATATATATATATATATATATATATGTACAGAGATGAAAAATGCAACATTTTCAAGAACGACTTCCTGAAAATCGCAGAATACTAAACTTTGTTACATTTTCTTCACTTGATTTATAATAAAATATCTTGTCTGGAAAGAGATATAATTTTTAAGAAATACTTTACAGTGTCTGTACATGGAGGTGCTTTAAAGTTTTAGCAATCATTTTATAGATATTTGATATAATTTTTATCAGACCGTACCTGCTATTATAAATACAACTCAATATATTTGATATAAATATATATGAGATTTAATCAAAGTTTTGTAAAGTTATCCCAAATAAAACTGATCATGTCTCATTTTCAGCTACTGTTCTCTACAGATCAATAACGATTTTTCAATATCTCAAATCAGTTTAATTCTTCTATTATATTAAGACCTGTCTATAGAACACAAAATATCATAAAACTATAAAGAGTTATTAGCTCCTTGATATACAAGGAAGTATCTGATATTCCATATGTTTCTTATGCCATTGTAAACATTGAAGTCTCTGTGAATTACAGATAATTTGAAACTTGATCGTTTTTTATTTGGCAAAAACCAGTAATGTTTGCTGCAATTCACTGCAATAGCCGTTAAAATACAAAAAAATATAACTGTACT
>CM068316.1:2341302-2356302 GCA_034766995.1 Acanthacorydalis orientalis | reverse complement strand
GTATAATATCTATATATACATATAATTTATATATATATATATATATATATAAATTTAATATAAAATTTACTGATAGTTATCACAATAGGTAGCAGAAATTTCTATCTTGAATAAAACTTGTAACTACTAATTCTCCGTTTCAATTTATTTCTGAGTTTCTATTAAAGAGTACTGTTATATTTTAGATTAAATTCGATTCCACTTTTCAATGAGATTGTATATAAACAGTATTTATTTAAATTTTTCTGAGATTTACTCAAAATCTTTCCAGTGAATTCTTCATTTACTGGAATCGATTTTTATACAAATGAAGTAACTAAATTGATAATCAAACTATTTGTATATTTTTCTGATCTAATTTATTCAATCCCTTTTAACATTATACTAAAACTTTTAAATTTTAACACATTATTCTCTCGTTTAATCAATTAGTGTGTCTGATTTCATACTGTTTACTGGGAAAGGTAAAAAATAAAATTTATTTTTTAATTTGAAATATAAAAAGAGATACTAAACGAATCATAAATTTGATACAGGCATATATTCAATCTATTTTACGATATAATCGCAATATCTGTTGAAAAAACGATGAGCCATAGTGATTTAATCATGTAATAATTAAAGCTTCAAAAAGCTTTAATTGTTTGAGGATAAAATCAGAGATAAAAGTGATAAGATAATATGAGATAAGATAACTTTTTTACCAAAGTAAAAAAAGTTATCTTTTACAGACATAGCAATCACTTAACCTTTTGTTAAACGTTTTAATCAGTTTAGAATCGGGGACCAGGCATGAGATTCTTCAATTTGAGGTACATGTGAAAGTCTACTTACACCAATTCGAAACTCTAACCTTTATGTACGGTCAGGTCTTTTAGGAACGTTTTTTTATCGATTGAAAAAAGAATGAATGCATTTTATATAATTAATTTGTTAGAATGAATGCATATGTATATAAATAAATAAATAAATTTAATATAAAATTTAATGACACTTATCACAACAGGTAACAGAAATTTCTATCTTGAATAAAACCTGTACAGTCATATAACAATCACTTAACCTTTCCTTAAACGTTTTAATCCGTTTAGAATCGGGAACCAGGCATGAGATTCTTCAATTTGAGGTACATGTGAAAGTCTAATTACACCAATTCGAAACTCTAACCCTTTATGTACGGTCAGGTCTTTCAAAAACGTTTTTTTTATCGATTGAAAAGAGAACGAGTGTATTTGTGAAAGTGTCGTTCCGTTATGAAAATAACAGAATAGCATTGAACATATATCCTTTTTTTCTCATGACAGAAGCGTTAGGTAATATTTCTATCCAGTTTTATTGGTCGTATATTAGTGTATATTTTCAATAATATTAATTTATAGAGTAGTATCAGTTAATAAAATTGTTTTTTGTTAAGCAATCGTAAACTTTATCTTCATTATATATGTGTATGGCCGTGTGTGGACATAATTGAGCATCCATGTAACAACGTCGACAATGATAATTGTTATCTATAAACATGTAATATGGATATTGCATATCATAAAACAATAAAACGTGGAAGATTGTCGTATTTTATAACGTCGTTGAATAAAGAATGTTATACCTGTGTGTGTGTGTACGAATGCATGTAAAAGAATGTGCGCACACGCAATCGTCGCACAAACAAACTGAAGAGAACCCTTCTTCTGTACAACTCATCTCTGTTCCATTATTATTATTATTATTACAAGAGCACTCGGCAGACCATAACCAACTGACTTACCGACGGCAGAAGCGTACGTATGGCATCCACGTTGCGTTGTTCAAAAAAAGGCCGGCGGCGTTGCCGGTTTCCGCACAAGATAGAACGAAATAAAAGAATATTGTGTAAAATGTGTGCGACGGCGTCACAAACGACGAATATGGAACATACCGGTGTGATCGCATTGGCGTCGCGACTGTGGAGCGACGTCACGGTTCACCAGCCCGACTCAAAATCGAATCGAAATCGTACTTGAGATCATTCGCGGCCGTACAGTTTGAAGAGGAATCCTGTGATTTGAAAAATCGAAAAGAATGTCATTTCTTTAACGGACACTCGATATCACTTTTATAATTTTTTTTTTTAAAAAATGGAGATTTCAATAGATTCAAACTTATCTTAAATTCTTGTTATAGAAAAAACCGTCAACTTTAGGTCGATATAAAAGGAATTAGGGTTTATGATCTTCAAATTCATATACATTTTTCCAATTGCGGTCCAGAATGATTAACTCTCAACTTTTGTGCAAGCTCTCCAATTATCGTGCGTGGTTCTGATTCAGTTAACCCCTTCAGCTTGTCGTTATGAACTGAAGAATGACGCTTGTTATCTTCTTCATCTTCAAGGCTGTCGTCTCCAGTACGAAATTTTTGGAACAATATTGCACCTTAACAGTACCCACACCAAAAGCTTCTTTTAATTTGCGATCAGATACTGCTTTACCGCCGGTTTTGAAATCATACAAAAAAGTTCTTATTTGCTTCTTTTCCATCTCTAATTCAATATCCCAATCTGGAGCAAAATTAATAAAACAATCAAAGTCGATGTTACCAAAATACAGACCGAAAAATGCACTTTAAAATGATATCAACATGAACACGATGAAATAACATATTTATTGAAAAAAATTAAAGTTAGATTTCAATAAACAAAACCCGCAATAATTTCCTTACCAACCTAATACAAACCGTTCAAGAAAATACTGACAATGTTCCTAACTTATTTTCAGAAATAGCTGAATTGTTTGTAACTAAAAAGTGGATTATTTTTGAAAAAAAAACCTCGTGAAGTCACAAAAGTATCCACTTCTATAAGAGAATCCATTATTAATCTTCAGATTTTCATCTTCAATGTTTTTCGAATAATTTCTTAACACTTTTTTCAACTATCAATCTGATATTGAAATTTATTATCATGGTGGTATTTGTTTTTCAGATCACTTGAATTTTTGTCTTCCATTGATTGTCTTTGTACGAGTGGCCTCTTTAGATAAGTTTAAAATAATATTTTTTTTTAAAAAAATCTTATTGTAACATACATATATATATATATATATATATATATATATAATAAATGCAGATTTTGTCCTTTTCTTAACAAATATTTCAGGGGTCCTTATGAAAATTTCAATATATTTGCTTTCAATCATTGAAAAAGTTAGAAATCAGAAAACGAAACCCACAATTATTTTACTGTCAACCTAATAAAAGCATACTTTATACAGTTGTATAATATTTTATCTGTAAACTTGAGATTTACTAACTTTTTGCCAGAGAAGTAGTTAGTTTGTTCAAAAAATAATGCATTGTACAAAACTGGACTTTTATTTTTACATCGGTTATCAATCTAATACACTAAATATTTGATTCAATCACTGAAATTACTATTCAAAGATGATTGAACAACAGACAAAGACAGCCAGTTTGAAATAAATATTCGTACAGAAATTTGTAAACACATATTCGATCTGTTATTCTATGAAAATTTGAGCTTAAATTCAAGATCTTTTTAAAATTATTTCACTAAAACGTAAAATGAATGAATAATACTGATTTATTTAATTAAAATAAATGAAAGTTTTTTTTAAATCTATAATAAAATATTTAGATAGTTTTAAAGAAAAAAAGATAATTTAAATAAATAATAAATAGCAAACCAACTAAAATATTAGTAATTTATTTCCAGTTGTGTCAAGTGTAATGAGTCTTAATGAATTTTGAAGTCGAAAAAAGTCATTAATTAATTAGAAATGCTTAATGTCTACATAAAGAATGTGTTTTTATTGAAAGATTGGATATTTATTCGATTTACTTCAGGCGGAACAGTGTTCAGCTTTTTGTCAATAATTACAAGTTTACCAATTCATATTGCACTAGACAACCACAGTGTTCTTTATAAATATTTTTTTAAAAAAAATAAACAATGAAGTTGCGCCCAGTTTGAAATAAATATTCGTACAGAAATTTATAAATACATTTTCAATCTCTCATTCTATGAAAAGTTCAACTTAAATTCAAGATCTTTTTAAAATTATTACACTAGAACATAAAATGAACAAATAACACACTGTTTCGTTTATTGAAATAAATGAAGTTACAATCAAAGTTCCATTTCCTAGCACCACTTGAAAATATTTGTTTGTTATCGATCAGACAATTTAGTCTCTAAAAAGACGATTGAAGTATCGGAGGTTTATTTTTATGACACAAAGATAAAACCTAAATCGAAATCAATGAAAATGAGGAACTTTGCAATTAATTCAACCGAACTGAAACGATTCTAGTTACATATTACGCTCGATTCATCTGAACAGTCGCCTCCGGTACACAAACCCGGGCTTCCTCGACATGTGACAGTGTCGTTACGCCACTGACGCCAATAGCCGCGCGTTGTACGTATGTACTACAACGGAACGCGACGCGAAAAGCCTCAAATAGAATGAGGGATGTTTCGCGGGCGGCGGTCGTGAGTACATCAGTGTGTGAGTGTGAAACTGATGTCTGTATGAGTGTGTACGTCTGTCTGTGTGTGTGTGTGTATGTATACGCTTACACCACATCCACGACCTAACCTATCGATTCTGGCCTTCGGCTAAATGACGTGGTTGGTCGGCTGGAGTCAGTCGCTGGTTGTTGTGAAGAACGCAGACAAAGAGTTCCGAGTTCAAGTCCCGCGGGCCCATCTGCATAGATAATGACGTTTCGCCGCCGGCCGAAACGAGGCCCTCGCGTTCTGTACTTGTATCTGTGTCTCTCTCGCTGTGTGTGTGTGTGTATGCTTCGAGTCAGGATGTGGTTAATAGCAGGAATGTTAATGTTGAATAGAACCAAAATGGCACTGTAACATACATTTTGAAAGCACGTGGAATATTTTTCTTTTTCAAAAAAGATTCGTTGAAGATCGATCTGGGTCTGTTCTTATTCTGTCTTTTATTTAGAATGAAATTAAAGTTGTAGCTTTGATACTGGAACAGGATTACAATTTATTTGTATTCAGTGAACAATCAAGCCTCCAATTTGATTCTTTTAGAGCGTTTTGGAAACCTTTCTCGGTAACATTGATCATAATCTATAATTAACCTATTTATTCTAAGACAAAAATTAGAAAACAGAACTAAAGTCAAACAATTCTAAATAAAATATGTTTTATTTCATAATCTCTTCGTTAAAGTCGTTATTTTAATAACAATATCTTTATGTATTGAATAGAAAATGCGTTTGAAGTGTATAAATAGAACACATAATTCTAAATGATTGAATTTAGAATAAAAGATCTAGAAATTCGCTATGTAGATTCATAAATTAAAAGAGTTATCAGATTTTGTCTTTGGGTCTATTGAAATTTTCGGAAATTGTTTTATGTGTATATATTATAACAATGTATCTATTTTTAGATACCATTGATATTTTTTTAGTTTCAAGTAAAACTTCAAGTGTATTTTTGATACTAAATAATATCGTTTGTAATCCATGATATAAAAATTGGAAATAGAAACGGAATCATGTTTTTTCTCTACCTCAATGCTCTGAACATAATGACATAGTCATCGAAATACACACTAGCAACAGTCAAAAATGGTCAATAATTATTTATTGACCATTTCTGGTCTAAACAGGTGATGAAGAATTGAAATTTCGGATAATTAGTGTATAATATTTCATTTAAAACACAATTTGATTAAAAAATTTAATTAGAAAGTGGATAAAAAATCATTGAAAATTCATTTTTGTGATTTTAAACCAATTTTGAAAGTTTTTAATAATTCGAAGGATTATAATATTACATTAATTGTAAATTCAGAAAAATATAAAACTGGAATATCAGTGAATGTCCATGTATTGTTCTTGAAAAGAGGTTCTTTTAAATTTTTCTTAAATAATATTTGTATTTATCAAAAGATAGTAAGTTTAAGTACTTTCACAGTTACTCAAAGCTCATATTTATTAATAAATTTACTAGAAAACAGTGTACGAAATCGTCATGTTTAAGACATTATACATCGATCTCGCGAATCTTGAAAAGAAAAGAGATATGAAAAAATCAACATGTCTGATTAGAATATTTAATCATCAAAAGACTATACTTAGACGGATACGTTATCGAGTAGTACGGTTGTGATTTTTGTACGATCAGTGCACAGGTACAGGTTCGGCTTTGAACTCACGGAGCGTCCTTCAACGTTACCGTGTCTGTTACCATCATCGTATCGTTATTGTAAAAGAGTGTTATATGTAAGTACGGAGTGCAAGCTATATTCCCGCCATCAGCCATTTTATATAGTGGCTTTCTAAAGTTTCAAAAGATAATTCGAACATTATACGTTGTTCGAATTTATAAAAAGTGCCTGTGGCTATTATTCCATACGACAATAAAAAAAAGGTAAAGATCGTCGTATATCGTGTATGTGTGATAGGAACGCGTTCAATTACACATACATAACACCATTGTACATACACAGATACATATATATATATATATATATATATATATATATATATATATATATATTTACAACTACTGTGTCAGTCATTTTGAATAAATCTAATTATCTAAAAATAAAAAAACAGTTTCATAAAAATACTGTAGAAAAATCCATTGTATTATTTTAGAGCTCCCATAGATGAATAATTTACTCACTTCACAAACTACAGAACATTTTCTGTTCTAAAAACTTCAATAACTGATTATTGATCATTCCTGATTCATCATGTTCAGTGCGCTAACGTGCAGGAAAATCTGGGAAAAAAATCTGGGCCTTAGTAATGTGAAGAAGATGAAATCGCTTCGAATTGCATATAAACAGTAATCAAAAATTATCAATAATCAATTAAGGGGAGTTCGAAGAAGCATAATTTTTAAGAATCGTTTCTAAAGAAAAGAAAGAAGATAATTTTATGCGATTTTCTGTGTTTTATTGGACATCTGTTTGAGATTATGAAATAATTTTCGGGTTTCATAATTTCTTTTAATAAATACTAAATGGCATGTGATTGGTTTTCGTATCGAGCGTCTCAGAAACCTTCTTCGACGATGGAACGTCTAGCTCCTTAATTGTTGATCTGAAACATAAAGAGTACACAATTTCCGAGACAGTGAACCTCCAAACACTGAAAGTTATAACATTTGAGAATCAAAAGGGGCATATTTTTGCCAATTTTTCTGTGTTAATCGACCGGTTAAAAAATTGAAAATTTCAAATATTTCAAAATATTAAATATTCACTGAACATTTTTTCTTTGATTTAAAAAAGGTCCACGTGAATCGATCGATCAGTTTTTGAGATATCTGTCTCACCGTTTTTAAAAATGACGTTTCGAGAAAAACACGTTTAAAATTTTACTCGACAACGGTTTTTTTCTCATGCACTGGCTGTTACTTAAACGCCCTTAGCGTAGGTAATTTCTTGAATTTTAAAATTTCCTCGACAGTGCACATTCTTGAAATAGTGAAGAATCGAAAAAAAATCGATTTTTGGAAATTTCTCCCTTCGATGCACATTTTTATCAGAGATATGTTTCTGCATTATTCGATGTTGTGAAAAATGTTGTCAAAAATCCATTTGTGAAAGTGAATAGTATTTGTCACAGTTTCAAAAACTGTATTAGAATTACCTTTGAGCCTTTATTATATATATATATATATATATATATATATATATATATAGTAAGTAGAAGTATAGCTTTTGAAAATTCTTAATAACTCACTTAACAGCTTTACAACTACTCCTCTTTGTTTAAGGCAGTCCGTTAGGCTTCATATGAAAAAAATGTGAAATAATTTCATTATTAGTCTCTTACCTAAATACCAGCCTGGAAAACTGATATGTTTTCACTTAAATCTGCACCGTATATCTATCTGAATTAAATACCTCATGCACAAATTTACGTACCACCAACTCGGCTTCTCCCCAAAAATTTTCCCCTACAAATTGTATTATCTTGTTGAAAAAATCTGTTTCTAAACGAATATTATCACTGTTTGACGAATCCATCTCTTTATTGATAAATGCTGTAAAAACAAGAAACGGACAGTGGCCAGAGGTGTACACAAGAGAAAATAAAAGAACGAGCCTAATTTCTAAAAGAAATTTATCGAAAACAAATAAATATCTACTAGGTCATAAATCACGTTCGATGTAAACAACATAAAATATCTAAAATTGAAATAAACAAGATTTTTTAAATTAGAATTTTTTTAACTCGGTGTTCGTCTGTTTCTCTGTCTCTCTCTTATATATATATATATATATATATATATGTATATATGTATATATATATATATATATATATATATATATATATATGTATATATCTTAACTAATTGATTATCTACTCTCTCATTAAAGTCTCTTCCAATTCTTGCTTCAATTAATTTATACCTGTGATCCCATTAATACGTTGCTTTAGTGATCTTCTTTTTGAATCAGCTAAGTGTCTACTCTCCAGATATAAAAGTCCCTTCAATAACTATCTAAAGATGGCACTCTCTTCAAAATTATTAAGAGACTGAAGGATGGACAATTAGCTGATCCAAAAGAACAAATGTCTCCAGGACAATAAATATTATAAAAGTTTAGATCCGTGTAAATATAAGTTAAATGAAATAAAATAAAAGTAATAATGTTTGAAAAATATTTGAGAAATTTTCTATCGTATAAAGAATTTTAAAACGCTCTATAGTCCTATAAAATACTTGATTGATAACAGTAATGGATTAGTTAAATACAGACATCTAATTCTGATTCAGTTTTCATATCTCTGATCCCGTTGATGCGTTTCACAGGTCCGTTTCATCCTTCGAGATCATTCAAGTGATTTAAAAGGACGAAAATCATTCGTACAAATGACAATTAATGTCTTCTAAAACCGTTTAATTGATAACCAACATGTGAAGAATTCTCATTAAAGATTAGTTGCTCCATCTTACACAGATAAGAATGATCACAAGTATGAAACCAAAACAGAATACTATAAAAAATGTGTAGTTTAATATTTTATATTCATTAACGGTATAGAATCCGTGAATGAATTGCAACTTTATATCCTGGAACTATTCCTTTCTTCTTTACTTTTACAGAGAGAATAAAGTAAAAGACAAACAATATTTTAATAGAATCTTTGCCACGAGATTGATTTATCTCAAGTAAACGTATTGTTGTTCTATATTGATATATAAATAAGTTGCGATTCTAAATATCATAATATCAAATTCAATTAAATGTTTTATGAAACAATTAACAGATAGTTTGACGTATTTATGCATATTTAAATTATGATGCTATCATCTTCAAGAACTAAGTATAAAATAAAAGAAATTTCGGTATGAAAATATCTCTAAACATGTCCAAATCTAATATTTAAATTTTACACGTTTGAAAAGTGTTCTCATTTTTTGAATTTTTATTCGTTGGTATAAAATGGATTTAATTAAAATTATTTTTTTTTTTATTCTCTACAACAATCGGAAACGTTGATCACAGTGGCTAGACTGCGGAGAAGCACCAACACAGTTCCGTAAACCGAAGTTTCATGAAAAAAAGATTATTGTCACTGTTTGATGGTCGTCGAGTGGCACCATTCACTACAAGTTCTTGAATCCTCGAGAAACAATAACAGCAGAAAAATATTGTCAAGAAATTCAGTCAATGAATGAGAAGTTACATCATTTACGGCAAGCATTACTCGATCGAAGAGCATAAATTTTTTTCAATGACAACGCTCGGCCACGCATCTCACAAATGACTTCAAAAAAATTAAACGAATTGGGTTATGAAACCTCATCTCGCCCACTTTATTCTCCGGACCTGTCTCCGACAGATTATCATTTTGTTTAAACATTCGAATAATTTCTTATGGGAGAAGGTTTTGAAATATCAAACATCATCTCAAAGCGCTTTCGTTGAACTCCTTAATTCCAGGGCTGTAGAATTCTATCTTGTAGGAATAAACAAACTTGTTTCCCGTTGGAAGAAATGTGTGCAGGCCGATAGTCTTTATTTCAATTAATAAGCATAACTTCTAACTGATATATGCATCTTTATACGCGATACGTAAAAACCGCAACTATTTTTGCACTAATCTAATATCTCATTTTTTGATCAAAGAAGTGTGCGATTTGTAAAGAAGTGAAAGATTCATTCGTGTAAGTGATTGTAGTAAGATATAGAAACATTTAAGTTTTTTCTGTACGTTATCGCTTTAAAATAATGGAATCGTCATCGAAATATTAAAAGAAACGAAATACATATTAATTATCAGTTAATTAATCAATTGTAGAACATTTAGATCAGATTGTTTTTTATGATTTATATGAGAGTGAAAAATCCATTTATGAAAATGAATAAAGCAATTGTAAAAGAAACTGTATTGGATATATCGTGATGTCATCGATAATTCTTGCTGATATCTGTTGAAAATAAGTCCGTCGTCCATTTTGTAAAGGTATGATTTAATAGTTTAAACCAGTTTAAAGGAACGAAATCCATTAAACCGTTTACATAACTTTACACAAATTCATAAAGAAATTGCATGCAGTGCTGCAACCTCTCTCGCATTAGTATCAGTTAGTACGGCTTCTGGCCACTACACAGCAACACTTTCCACGCTCGCGAATGTGACGTGCGACTGTACGTCGCAGTATCGGTAAATTAGAGTGCCATTCGGTAAAGTGGTAGCACGACGTTACAGTAGTGTGATGTGTCGTGAATAAATCCATTTAATTTTATTACACATATTTTTTTTTAATCGCGCCGAGTAATAAATGTGCATCTAACTGTCGCGCCGGGCCATACCGTGTCAAATGTAAACGAAATCGTGTTTTTAACGGAGCATGCACTATACGAAAAGAACGGTAAGAAATATACAGAACAAAAAAAAATTCTAATAATCTTGACAACAAAGTAAAATAAAGAAGGACAGACAAAGTGGATGTACATGTTATCTGTGTTATAATAGGGATCACGTTGTTTGACAAGTGATATTTTTCATGTCGAGTACGGAAAGAAAAGATTTTTTTTCCATTTGATTTCATATTTTTCTCGCTTTATTTTTATTTATTTATTTTCATTTCATTTTGATTCACTAAAAAAAAAGTAATAAACATAACTAATAACGATGTGTTGTTTTCATATTGAGTGTGAGAAATCATGGAAAAATATCCACTGAAGGGAGACCCTTCGATCCCTTTGACAGTGCCTACCTCGTATCAGTCAGTCAATAGAAAGGTAAACTGTATAACATTCACATACATTATTTATATATTATTTTTTTTTTTGTTTCAATACTGTCTTAACGTTCTGCTTCATTCACCTGCTTTCACTTTACCGTAATTGTAACGTTGCATACATCGACCATAGATCTAATTCCACAGACCTGACGGAAAAAAATCCATCCGAGACGTTTTATGAAATAGTTGCTCGGTTCGTCAGCGCGTCGACGCGTTTTATTTTCGGATTTGCTTGCTGCTTTCTTGTGTGTCATCTGTGTGCATTTGCATATTTCGATTCTGACAGGTTGAGCCGATGACTCGGACGTATTCGCCGAAACGCACATGGGTTTACTATGTACTAGCATATTTATTTATTTTTACTATATTTGCTTTTATCATTAACCGTTGTACTATCTGTGTGTGTGTGTGTGTTTTTTTACGTTCACTATTGATTACATAAAACCGTTTTCCTCATTCATTTCAACACACACACACACACACACAGTCACACAGATCTTGTTTAAAATGTTGACTTTTACTCGTTTATTATATACGTGCTCTATACAAATATATCTTAAAAATTAACAATAAAATTCAGTTATAAAATATGTTTAATGTTTACAAACTAGTTCAGTCGTATTTTCAGTGTCAGTTTTAACAATTTCTATCTATTAAAAATATTTACTTAAATGTAATCGAGTTTTCTTCGATTTGACATCCAAAAAAAAAATGGAATGTTTATATTTTTTTAATCAGGGTAGAAAGATAATCCATTTGTGTCACGTTTTCATTTCTTTGTATTTGTTACATAATGAATACTCAAAAAATGCATTTACTGGTTTCAATCCTTATGTAATGTACATATTTTTTTAAATAATATTATGTTGAATTTCATCGTTATACGTTACAAAATGTCGTTTATTTAATCAGTTATTTACTTTATCTGGCCTCAGAGCTTATCATTTACATTATATTTCCATATAATTATTTCTGACACTCTACATCACACATATATATATATATATATATATATATATATATATATATATATATATATATATATGTGTGTGTGTGTGTATATATATATATATATATTTGTATGTATATATATATATATTTGTATGTATATATATATATATTAATATAATGTATATATAAATTTTGTTTCCACACCTATCTGTTTCAAAGTTCCACCCCCAACCTACCTAACAATAAATTTTCCAATTATTCTTCTGTCTTGACTTTTTTGATTTGTGTATGTAGATCGCCCTTCCTTTTAACGACAATGTACCAAAAAAATTAAATGAGGGCTTTATATATATATATATATACATACATACATACATACAATACTGTGGAAAAAAAAATAGCTCCAACATTTTTTGATATAGAAATTTACCCAAAAATAAATAAAATAAACCAACTTAATAAACTGATATTTCTTTTAATATAAAGAGTGATAAAATAGCAACTATAAAACTCCATCATTGTATTATAGTGTGTATTTAATAAGGGGCCAATTTATGTGTCCTTAAATGAATTTTATTCGTTTTGCTAAATGTCTTTTATTCAATAATTGTTCTTTTCTAGGATTTCTACGAATCGAATTCCATTCGATAAGTCATTCATCTTCTTATAGTAAAGGTATCTGCTTGTAAATTTAACTCCTGCTTGATTGTTGTTGTTACGATAAACGGATTTTTCTTCGTTAACTTGACTATATTGTTTTCGTGCCCTGTTGTCGATTTATTTTCTTTTCATCTTGTTTTTTTTTTCTTTCCTGGCACAGTTGTTCGCATTTATTATCATTTTGTTCGAACATCGAATTACATCTCTAATGAATTTAAAGGTTTTACCCGCCGAAATTGCATTTCTTATCAGCGAACGTTGCTCTGCGCTACAATGTTTTAGCACGGTCCATTTTAACTAATTGAAAGGTTTAAATTAATAAGCCACTAATTATAAATTATGTTACTATCTTACCTTTAAGTATAATAATAATAATAAATATAATAATATTCAAAAAAATAATAATTTTAACACCCCTCTCCAAAAAATGGAACGGTGCTATTGTTTTGCACACTGAAATGTTGATATCCTTCGAAAAAACGGGGATTTTAATTTATTTGGAGTTTAATTCTAAGAAATTTCTGTGATTATCTTATCAATGTATCATAAACAAACATGGACATCACATGTCATTAGATTACAGCAACAAATTAAGTAGTACTTTATAAGTTTCTTTAAACATTGAGTGCGGTGATGTTATTTTGTACAGAGTTATATATATATATATATATATATATATATATATAAAACACAATTCTTGTATTTCGAAATTATTGCCAACTTAATACAAAACTCACTCTTTCATCTCACATTCTTTCTTTTATTATTTTGAAGATATTTTTAATAGATTTTATATATAAATATTTTGATGGGTTAATATCTTCATTTTCTTCTCCATGCGTATCCATAACATGTCTATTAATTGTTCTACGAGAATCCTCTAGGAACGTACAATGTCGTTTCTTTTACAACAAAGATGTTTAAATCCAAAGCCGATCATCGAAGATACGAACTCGGGTATTCTACATGATTCGTATAGAATATCGTATACACTGGACAATAACATAATGAAGATATTTACCAATTTCATATTAGTTTCTTGATTGTAACCAAACTTTTACATTTTATGATTGTGCTGTGTTTCTCATTGAATTATTCTTCCTTAATAAGTTTTTCGTTTGTGCGAATATCCGAAGTATTAATTTCTGTATTCAAATATAAATCAGATTTACATTTACTTTTTATCACTCTTTATTATTCTCTCAATGGTAAACGTTCATTTTCTTAATAATCAGAGTACGTTATTAACAGTTTTTAGTCTGAAATTTCACTGTTCCGACATCAGGTGTTTTTTTTTCTAATTAAAATTTTCAATAATTTATTATTAATAATCAGTTATCGATCATTTGATTACAAATATTTTTAATGCTGTATGGAGAGAAAATTCATTCGGTCAGGTAAATTAAGCCACGATGCCAAAAACTATATCAAATTTTTAGAAATTTATATATATATATATATATATATATATATATATCTGTATATGTATACATACATACATATATATATATATATATATATATATATATATATATATATATATATATATATAGAGAGAGAGAGAGAGAGATATTTCATTGAAATAGAGGTAACTTATACATTTAAATATAACAGTTGTCTTGCTGCAGTGCCCTTGAAGAAAATCTGCTTAAATTCTTAATGAAACGACGCTTTTCCTGAATCTCTTGTTAAGATTCTGACCTTGTTACCACAATTCTGACCCTCTTGACAAAGCCCTGACCTTAGAAAGGCTGTATGCTTGTTAATGAGGCACTCATCTCTTTTTATTCAAGAAGAACTCACTTTCTATCCAAGACTGCGATCTTATATTGGGACTGTAATTTTCTTAACAGAATTCTACTCTTAGATGGACTATGATTTTTTTGATATTTTCGTCTTCTGATTGAACTTGTAATTGATTTAATGAAATTCTGATTGTCATAATAAAACTGTGTTGTGTAAATTTCTTATAGTTTGATTTATCAAACTGGTTCATTTATAAATTTCTAAAATAGTTTTGTGCTTAAATACTGGGGTCATATTTATTGAAATTTATTTATGAAGAAGTTTATGCTGAAAATAAATTGATTTTAATAAAAGTGTTAGTTCTCAAAAGATCTATTGTTGAATATAAAAAAAATATA
>CM068316.1:2168802-2336302 GCA_034766995.1 Acanthacorydalis orientalis | reverse complement strand
CAAGGTCGCTGGACAGATTTAAAGAATTGTTCAGATGCATTTAGATTTAATAGATTCGTACGTTTGTCACAGCACTAAATAAACGGATATATATATATATATATATATATATATATATATATATATATATATATATATATATATGTGACTATAAAAACTATAATTAACCTGTGATTTTTTTACTTAAAAAACTGTATATACAGAACATGTCGTAATGAAACTATAATTTCTGATATAGCTTGTAATAACTATGAATTACAATGAATAGTATCAAAAATAACCTTATAGTACATGTAGAAAGAATGTATATAAGTAGTTGACAATTGAAAAATATATTTTTCTTTACCTGTCATTTTTGTGGTGCAATTCTTTCTCGTTTTACAGTTAGGTAACCTTAATGTTTTGTTTGTTTGCGATTGGTTTCGAAATTGATTACTCAAAAATAACAAGCACGACAAATGTACACTTGATTATGACGCATGTGTCGTGAAAAAGAAAAATTAAATCGATCTGAACGATAAAATGAATAATAATTGATGTAAACGTTCAGTTTGTCAAGTGCGTCCCGTTGTAAACAAACACTTGTTGTAATGGAAACCGTATTAGTCGCGTTATAAAACTGACTACGTATTAAAAATGTGAATATCACATGCAGAAATACTTATTTTGATACTTATTTGAATACTTATTTTGAACGTGATTCAGTTTAGCTTTTCACATGAATGTATTAAAAAAAATGTGAAGCTACTGCCATTTAAACGATATAATCCTTCATATATAATGAACTGAATTAAAATACTAAATAAAAAATAACATGATTTTTTTAATATTTCCATTGCCTAAATCGTATCATCCTATATATGAAGTTATGAAACTTGTAAAAAGTAAAATACTGTCGAAAAATGGTTATAGTATTTTTTTTAAAAAATCCTGTCCGATTTTTATTCTTATCAGAACTACAAAATGGATTATTCAATCCGTTAAATAATTTCCACTTTCTTCTAGAACCTTCGTACGTCTCTGTCTTAACAGCCGACTGATTTATTGTTAAATGATAACTTTTTACACAGCTATGTACATATTTTTCTTACTGCACGTTAAACATCGATTCATTCGTAGAATATTTTATTATTCATACCATATTTTTATTTAAATTGTTGATATCATTAATGATTGAATGAATCATAGAATAACTAACAAATAATTTTAATTTATTCAGCGATAAACTATTTTATAAGATACAGAGTGTACATCCATTTTATCTACAGTAATAATTCATCGAAAAAATAAAAAAGAATAAGAAAAATCATCTACAAAGATTCATTAACTATTTAAATTTATTCTTTCCGTATTATATTTTCAATCTCTTGTCAGTGTGAAGAGAAACGCTCGAGTAACTCATAGCGTTTCTTTTAATGATTAAAGAAAATGTTTATTTTTTTGCCAGGGTATTGCTGTTAGTAATATTATAATAAGTTGATCGAACTATTATTTTTCGACTTAAATAATTTGAAAAAGAAATGTAAACAAGCTTGTAGTATTTTTTTAAAAAAAAATAAATAATGATTGTTTTGTTAGTCGGTTATAAGATGTTGCATAATCAGAGGCAATCTTCATATTTGTTTTTCTCCGCATTTCCCGTTAAACACGTTAAGACTGTTTATTATAGACTAAAATTGTATAAACGATTCCGTGTGTTATTGTTATCTGAATAGTTGCTAGACAATAGGATAGCGTCTTTGTTATCTGAGAAGGTTGATGCTTTGAAAATGGTTGCGTACAACAAAGCAGGAACAGCTTCACTTTGTAGATTAGCAGACTATTGTTCTTTATTTTCCTACCAACTGAAATTTCAGTTGCCTGGCACTCGTGGTAATAAAATTGACTGCAGAGTTCAGAAATTACTTTCGTTTGAAACTTTCTCGTTTTATTACATTTATTGGAAACACTTTCGTTAGACCTGAAAGAGTAGTCTCATATCAATAGGTATAAGACATTATTCTTTGTATGTATTTCATCCTTTACTGGCGAACTTATCGACTTCTTTTTTTTTTAAAAAAAAAGCGCTTACTCTATCAGAAATCGATTTCATTTAACATCCGATCGTTTTTCTTAAACTTTTCCCGTCTACTTTTCAACCACCGGATAATCTTCACATTCGAACATTCGATTTAAAAATCTACTTATTAATAAACAAATTAACCAGAAAACTCACGGTACATCCTGTATGCTGTTATCTCTGTCAATTGTAACGTTTCTTGTTTAAAAATGCATTGTTGTGTTTTAATTTTAATGAACCGAATTTAATTAGTAAATTATGAATGTGTCAAAAAAATGTACGATAATTTGATGTGGGTATAAAAAAAAGGTTGATGTGAATCAATGTATCTGTTTCCAATGTGCAGTATTCGAACGGTTCGAGCCACAACCAGAACCATTTCACTAGCAGCACGGTCAGCTCTGACGATGACATGATTGACATCACCGCAGGCACGACCGGTCCCAGGGAGAGAACGACGACCACATCGTTCGAAGACCCACACCACGGATCCCCACACTGTAAGTACGACGCCCACGCTGTGGCACACTCACCTATTTGTTTATTTATTTATTTATTTCAATGCACAGTTTTTCGATATCGTTGTGCGCCGATTCGATTCGAAGAAATGGCAATTATTGTCACCCGACGAATCGTGTGTTGTATAAATTTTATTATTGAATATGTTTTTTCTCTGTTCACTAGATATTTGAAACAGATACAGATAATCAGATTTTTTTAAGAATTAATATCATTTTCGATGAAAATTCGCTCTAGCTTGAATTCTATGATTTAAATTACGAAAATCATTATCTGTTGTCTATGTAGAATAAATAAATCTACTTATCTTATTCATGTGTTTAATACAAATATTGAAATACAATACAATGGATATTTATATAGTTTTAAACAAATATGTAATAACATTATCGAAAGTGATAACTTTGTCATTGAATGAATCATCAAATCGGTGTTTATTAGTTTTATTTTTACAGCATGTAGTTGGTTATATATATATATATATATATATATATATATATATATATATATATATATATTCGTAAATTTTATTTAGTTGAGGAAACACTAACTGCACAAAATATATCATATTATCTGTTTTTTACTATCCCGATTAAAAATACAAACGACACAATCAAAAATAAAATTTAACCGAATTTAAAGCGACATAAACAATACAACCGTTAAAAACGACAGTAAAAAATTCGCATTTGGATCAATTTTTGCGAATTCCTGTTTTATTCTAACAAATGTTTTTCATACATTCATTATTGAAATGCTGTCGTTTTCGTAACACTCCCGTTTCCGGTGCAGTAAACTCAGCCGACCGCGAGTTTTCGTTTCCAAATATCCTTCTTTCTGTTACTCACAGAACACTGATATTCCTTGTTATCCTCTTCGATATTGTCACTAATGATTTTTTTAAAAAAATAATAATAGAAACTGTAAAGATTGCTTTACTTCTCTCTTTTATTTCACAAACAATCTCAACCCTGGTACGCATTTGACCCGAGGAAGTAGAGTGATGTTTTTTTAATTATATCTCTTTATTTTCTTGTAGTACTGTAAACCTTCCTGTAACGCGGAGCAAAAATTGCGACAGCCCTCCTCTAACGCAGTATTCTTAACACGGTTTCTATATAATACAACTGAATTAGCTTAAGTGGTCTCCCTATAGTATGAATTTTTCTATCACACTTTAACGGTTGAAAATAGTTTTTTAGGTTATATTTCATTGTTTTTTTTACAAAAAAATTCTTATATGAACTCTCTTTAATTCAATAAAAATAATTTGAAATACGTAAACATGTACTTGTTGCCTTTTGTGTCTATAAAATTTTATTTCATGACCGTATTCAATCATAACATTGTGCTCTAAGAATGCAGTTTTCATATAATACAGAAAATATCGATCTGATTCATATGTACTTCTGAGTTTTACTTAACGCGGTACAAATTAATCGCGTTATAAGAGGGCTGCCTGTACACAAGTTCTTTTTTTGTACTAATCGATGATGTTAGGATTGACTTTAATGTTAAACTAATTAAAAATCATTCCGTCCTTTCATATATAGCAATTTTCATGGAAAATATCAGCGGTTAAACTCTGTTTACTGCATCGGTATAGAGAGTTTTAAAATGGCACTGGGCTCGTAGAATTAAAGAATTTCAAGTTTTATTTTGGTGTTAATTCGATTGTACTGTGACATCGTATACAGACAGTTTTTGATTTTTCTGTATAGTGCCCTTTGCTCGTTGCGCCCGTTAACACCCGGGAGCTTCGCCCGCCGCTCGATAACACTTTTCCCCCTTAACAAATACTAAGCATAAAATATGAATCATATTTTTTTATCGATCACGCGACTCATAGTAACCAGTCATAACACAAACCACATGACCGATATCAACCAATCAGAGAACGACTAAAAGTGACAGGAACGGCATCACTGTTCCATTTTTATAATATAGAAAGGTTTCATGTCTTTAAAATTGATTGTCGTTGATTGGACGGTGAATTTTTTTTAATACTAATAATAAATGCGTGCTGTTAGTATATGAAAGCCGTACTGAACATGAAATCAAAAGCTGTTTTGTATATTTGATGTGTGTTTCCAAAAGATTGGCAAAATCACAGATATATTTTTTGTAATCATATTCTTAAGTATTAGTCGTTATCGTTTTCTAATTTAAGAAGAATTCAAAGACTGAATAATGAAGATTTATAAGAATAAGTTTATTTCATATTTTTATATCGAGTGATTAAATCAATTCAGCAAATTTATTCAAAATTTTCAAACACCCAGTGTTTGAAATTGTGAAAAATCATAAAAAAATGATAGAAACGGCCGTTAAAATTATTCGAAAAGTACTCTTTTTTTAAAAAAAGAGTAATTTAATTTAGTTTGACGAACTATCATTTTATTTTCGCATCACTTTCATTATCAATCAGTAGTGTGTTTAAATGTAGTCTGTTGTTTTATCCATAATTTATATAAAAAAAAGTAAGATAAAGGATTTCATCTTTTCAAGTCACGTTTTGAGTTTGTCTATTCACATTCAGTCACACGTTTTCTTTTCTATTTCCAAATATATATATACGTCCAGATATTATTTTACATGGATTTTTGTTTCACTGTCGCTAGTTTTATTATTTTTTTTTAGTACGTAGAAAACGTTATTGTTCCACTTAGGCATTATTTTTAATTTTTTGTTTTCCTTCTTTTTTCCATTTCAAGATACCATTAAATATACCGGACACCCCGAAGGTGAGTTCACACGCTAATATATATTCTTATATATGTGTGTTCTTCCTACTTCATCTATTGTTTGTGCGATGCATGCGTTTTGAAATCGTCACTTGGTTGTCGTTGCTTTTGTTGAGTCGTCATAGCATTTAGATTTATGTGTAAATAGATATATGTATTCTCTTTTAGGAAAGCTAACGAAACGTGCACAAATATTTAATTAGAAAATAATTGTACAATCTGTAAATTAGTTTGTTGAGCAAACAGACGGTTTTATTATACAATAGAAAAGAAGTATTCTTAAAGCGTCCACTTACATACAGTTTTGATCAAAGAAGTAGTTCGATTTAAATTCAGATAAATATATATTAAAAAAAACATGTATTTAATGGAAAATAAATTCACAGTACAGGTCTGACACTGTGGCTAAATATTCACGTTTACAAATTATTTTTTCAGTCACTCCACGTACCATAAAGTTCAAAAATGTTCATTAAATGATTCTTAACCCTTTGGCATAGGAATTAATTGAACAGTTATATATATATATATATATATATATATATATATGTATGTGTGTGTGTACTAATTAAAGGACATAGATTAACATATATAAAAAACTTACCATACTATCAAAATTAATCAGTTTTTCAGCTCGTTTCGAGTTTTTGCTGAAAGTACAGTTATAATTGTTTGTATTTTAACGGCTGTTGCAGTGAATTGCAGCAAACATTACTGACTTTTACCAAAAAAAAAATGATTAAGTTTTAAAATAATCATTTAAATCAAGAAGCTTCTAATTATTCACATTCCCTAATTTATATACAATTTTTATTTCATCTATTTTAAAACCCTGTAACATATTAACATATCATCTCTCTTAGTGAAAAATGTCGTACGTTACTCATATCTTACTCATGCCCTTGATGTCCTTTTCGAATGTGAAAAAATAAAATGTTTACATTTTTGAAAGAGGAAATTCTAAATTTTAACTTTATTGAAATGAAAATCTTGTTCTTGTAAATTCTCTAAATAGAATTCGATTTGCATTTACACTGATTAAATATCGCATAACAAGAGGAATTTTTGATATTATCAGTATTAACCCCTTGACATACGAATTGATTGAAATTCGATATAATCAAAAAAATACTATTTATTTTTCAGCTTAACACTTGTGTGTGCTTAACAGAGAAATTAATATTTATACGTCTCTAAAAATGATAATTCAATACTAATAACCAAAACTTATAAATAATAATTAAATAATAAATTAAACAATGACTCAGTAGACCTCTAGAGCATGAATATATATATATATATATATATATATATATATATATATATATATATATATATATATATATATATATATATATATATATATAGAAAAATATACATATATATATATATATATATATATATATATATATATATGTGTATATATATATATATATTGGATAACAACAGATTAGAATTGAAAATCCATTAAATCACATGTTAAACAGTATTCTACCAAGCTGAAGGTTTGTGTTTCTGATAATGAACAATTCAATAATTTAAAATCAGCAGTTGGTATTAAAATGTACATGAAATCATACGCACGTGTTAGCTGTCTTAAAAAGTTAATCTACTGTAAGGCAAAAAAAAAACAACATGATGAAACATTTAGTCAGTGTTTCGTTCGGAAATAAATTCGCATTGAGCACATAAAGTTTCCACAAACACAATGTTTAAATAAGTAATCAACGTGCAGACGAATTCGTTTCTATAAATTTAATGTTTTTTTTCTCAAAAAAAATTCGTTAAAAATTCGTTAACCGCTCGTACAGACTTTTTTTCAAATTGTACGCAAGTCATTCAAAGGAACTCATAAATTTCTCGGTCAGAGAAAAAGCAGTAGACTGATGTGAAGGAAAGTCGATGCTGTTCCATAAAAACCGAACGATTCGTTACCGAGCACGTCATATAACAGGAATTGTAAAACACGTCGACTGTGCGTTTACTGGAAACAAACATGAAATTAAGACAAGATAAAAAAACACACAGCTCCGAACAAAATGATAATCTGTTGACTCGCTTACATACTATTTTTTCTTATGCGCAGAAACTTGTTTTAGCGAATGAATTTTTATCTCATTTTTTTATACTAACATTTGTGTTTATGTCAGTTCTGACTTACTAAAAAGTAATTTTATATATATATATATATATATATATATATATATATATATATATATATATATATATATATATATTAAAAAGCAGTATTCTGTTTATAACTTAAAACAAAGACGTTCATTGAATGAAAATAGAATTAAATATTTTAAAAAATCAACTGTTGTTCGACTATTAGAAAGTAATTTCTACTTACTAATATACTTGTTAAAAATAATCTATATTAATAAAATAAATAAAAATCTTCAAACTGATGAAACCTGTAATTTTCTTTTCAAAAAAATACACTTACATTATAAATTTTTCTTCCTTTTGATAATTTTTACTGCACCAAATCGACTTACGATTAAGCTATTATGTATGTGTATATATATATATATATATATACAAATGCTAGCATATTATTCATAGTATATATTTTTATATCTTTGTATCATAATGCACAATTATTTATATTTATTTATGCACAAACGAAACCACTCTAGACTTTCAAACATTCTCGGTATTTATCTGTTGGATGTCTTTCTCTGGTCAGCACGTCATTATTGGATGTTTTTGCTGACTTTAATGCATTTTGCTTCATTTCAATGACTTGAGCACTCATTAGAAATTATTAATTTCATTTCTTTAAACATAAGAAGAGAATGCAGTTATTTTCTTTTTCTTCGGATCGCACTTTGTTTTTTTGTTCCTCCATTACCGGTTTCATCTTTCGACGGATGGGTACTGATCGAGATTCAGATCGAATGCCAATCTGAATATATCGAAAGGAGAAACCGGTAATTGATAAACGAAGAGTAGTGACCCCGGGGAAGAGAAAACAGCTTCAGATTCACACAGGAATGAAACAAATTACAAACGAAAAGACAATGCTGGATAGTTTTGATTTGTACAAGTATTTTCTAATTTGATATTTACACAAATCAGACCAATTCAGTGCTTGATTTTTTATCTGATGTCTATGTTAATTAACGTATACCTCATGATCGGATCGATCCTCAGGATTGTGGCGTGGAGATAAGAGAGGAAAGAGATTTAATAAATACACACATCTATAATTTGTTCACTATCTAGCTTTGTCAACACACAACAGGTTTTACTATCATAAATTACAATCGTGAACAGCACGTTTACACAAGAAAACACGTGAATAATGAAAGAAAATATTGTTATAATTCATTTTTTTTTAATAGAGTTCGAATCAAAATTCATTTATTTAATTTAACGCACATACTGACCAATCTCCACGCGGAAAAAATCTTTGAAATTATTGATAGGTGTCTTGATAATATTAAAAAAAATTAAGTAACAATCCTGATTTAAAAAATAGTTTATTTTTCTTAACTCCTTTTTTTAAAAAAAAACATCCACTTTTAAAAAAGATTGATTGAAGTTCGATTGATATTTGGCATTTAGGGGCGCATCGTTAGCACCCGAACACGAATACAAAAATAAAACACATCCCTGATAGAACACCTAACTTGGAACCATCCCTTATTTAACAATGGTAATTTTGAGAACTGTGTGTACGTTTTGTTATAAAAAATGTTAATTTTCGTCTCTCAAAACATGGCTGTATTTCCAGAAACATGTTTTAAATCAAATCTGTTTCATTTACAATCATGCCATACACGTTTTTCTCAAGAAGAGAATGTTGATACTTTATTTTTTGACCAGTTTTTCAGTATCGAAATGTCTTCAAAGAAGATACGAATCGATCGATTTTCCTTATTTAGGTAGAGATTGTGTAAGATAGCATATATTTTCTGAACTTTTCATGCGGATAGAAGTTTTAGTTTCTGAGATCAAAGTATATACGTCTTAAAGGTTTATAGTTGTAGGAAAAAAACGAATTTAAAGTTTCAACATACTTGTTTAGTAATACACAGTAATGTAAATTCGAACAAAAATCTCATAGAAGTGCGATGTATGATTAGATGGTTGGTTATTGGGGTTTTAGGGCGCTTCGACAGCTAAGATCAATAGCTCCAAAACACAAATTGTAGTTGAAAAACACACCCAGTTCAAATCACCTCTATGTATGATTAGAATTCTTTCAGATAGCATAATATAAAAAAATCAAAAATGTCAATATGCAAAAAACAAGAATCACAAATTTAAGTTTTCTTGACACACATCTTCTTAAATTATCAAATAAATAAATAAATATAATAGATTGCTTATTACATTATCTGTTATATGAAATCATTAGCAAATCATTTCGAATTCAAGACAAAGAACTCATTGAACTTTTTCCACATATCTCTTGGTTATCAGAAAGTTTCTACGTTCGTTTCGCCATTTTACTGAATTTCACGTCAATGGTCACTGATAAATTATGTATGAATCAGATCTCGTTTTTATTTCAATAGATGAATAATTAGAAATGTTTCAATTTGAATATAAAAGTCAACTTTTTTTTAATAATTCTTGTAAAATCTACATATGGTATATACATTTTGTATTTTTGGTTGAAGACTATTTTAGAGAATTGTAAGTATTATTAATCAATTTAATTACATATATATATATATATATATATATATATATATATATATGGTATAGAAATTAATTCGGTACCTTTTTATTCCCTGAAAAATGGAATACATTTTAATCTTCAAAATACCCCTCATTTTTTGTACAACTTTTCTCCATCTGCCAGATAACTGACGAATCCCTTGTTTAAAAAAAAGATGACGGTTTCGAGTCAATGAAAATTGTAATGCATTCTGAATACACAAGAATCACATTATTATTATTACATGTATTTGCATTTCCGGTAACAACATGCGTCAGTGAAAGGTCATTTTCTACCTTGCACCTTTTAAGAACCTATTTAGGTATATATATATATATAATTTGAGATTAATGTAACCATGACTAAAATAATTCAAGAGCTTTGTAAAAAGAAAAGAAAACTGGCTTTTATTCTTTAAGTAAATTTTTATAATCACCTAATGAATTTTAATAAATTCACATTAAAAAAATGTTTATCCGTTCAACTCGGCTCCCCTCAAGATTAAATCCGGAGGTCTCCACTATATATATATATATATAGATAGATGTATATATATATATATACAAAATTCATTTTAAACTAATGAATAAACCTATACGTCTAACACACCCTTCACTTAAAATTGCTAATTCTTCTTTAATTGATCTACCAACCCCCTCAAATATCTCGGCATAATGAAATGTTGGATCTTTACTAGGATTATGTTTAATTATACAAATTTTAACAGGATAATTTTTAGCTATACACTATACAGCTAATATTGAAATAGCTTTTTCTACAGTAGCCCATATCTATCGAGATGTAAACTATGGTCGATTACTACGAACACTTCATGCTAACGGTGCCTCTTTTCTTTGTTTGTATCTATTTCCATATTGGACGAGGATTATATTATGGACCCAATGAATTTATTCCAATACTTGAATAATTGGACTTTTATTACCATTTGTTGTTATAGGTACAGCTTTTATAGGATACGTTCTCCTTTGAGGACAAATATCATTCTGAGGAGTAACCGTTATTACATGTTCTTTCTGCAATCCCGTATTTAGGTACTCTATTAGTTCAGTGAGTATGAGGGTGATTTGCTGTTGATAATGTTACTTTAACACGTTTTTTCACTTTTCATTTTATTTTACCTTTTATTGTATTAGTTTTAACAATAATTCATTTATTATTCTTACATCAAACAGGATCAAACAACCCTTTAGAAATTAATAGGCTATATATATATATATATATATATATATATATATATATATATATATATATGTATATATATATATGTATATATATATATATAGAGAGAGAGAGAGAGATAGGAGATGAGAGGGAGGTAAATCGTTTGAGTTAAAACGTACGATTAACTTGAACTGTTGATTTTTTGAAAAGTATTTAAAAACTAGTTACGTTTCACGAAACTTGCCAAGGTTACTTTATCAATTAGTCAGAACTGACATTAAAATAATACATTAAAAGAAAAAAAACGTAATATAAAAAGTATACACACGCACACACACACACATAGACACGATAAAATATTTACAGAGTTGTTTGATTCAAAATCACTAATTGTACTTTTTTATTTTTTTTTTGTAGGTGGTGTCACATTCGCTGGTATACCGGGTATGTGTTCTCATTCAGATCATCATCAATATTTTAAAAAAAAACATTCGCGCAGTATAAATCCGATTAATAAATCGTTTTCAGTCGAATTAATAACAATATTAATTCATAACAATATCAATTTCGCTCGGATCGCACGTCGCGGTCCGGTAAAACCGATTACACATTCGCGGCACGTAAAAACTGCACTTGGAAAAAAAAAGGAACAAAACTTTATTTAAACGACCGCACGCCGTAGATACACACACACACACGGACACGTTTGCGTACCATCTAGGTACCACTCTCTGCATTTATTGGCCCCCCGCATTCCCACCACCGGCGCTACGTTATTCTTTTTTTTTATTGTTTCTTTTTATATTGTTATAATAGCACGAATGTCCGTCCGATAATATAATATTATCAGCTGGTCGTTTCATTTCTTGTAATGTCATTTGGCCACCTTCAGTGTGTTGTGTGCCGTGAATGGACGTGGATGTGTGTGTTGTGTGCTTGTTTGTTGTGCACGAGATGGATCGTCGTTTCTAGTGCTGCAGTACTGTTGTAACGGAGTTCATTATATTCGTTCGTGTATAGTTCAGTTTGTACTGTGATGAGGAACAGAGATCTGCTGTTTAAGAAGAGAAATTTATGGAAGACACTGTTACCGGAATATTTCTCTCGTACGTGTACAGTTTCAGTGTTTCTTCATTCTTTTTTCTGTTTGTTTGATGTTATGCACGCCATTGACGACGATTTTGTTTATCTGTATTGTTGTTTAAGTGTGGTGGTTTGTGTTTTTTGATAATAAATACACATACGTATGTATATATGTTGTTCATCTTCTTTTCTCTTTCATGCACAACTATCGTAAATCAGCATGATAATAACAAAGTGAATAAAACTAAATATAATAACTATTCCTATTTGATCGAAATGGATAGTTTGTGATACTTGCATATATTTCAATCGAACAGGATTTCATGCACACTGTATCAGAAAATAAACGATAAAACATTTAGTAAATACGTGTCGAATGAATCAAATGTCAATAATCGATCGATTATTTGAATCGCGGCTTGATGTTCATTCAGTACAAGTACTTTTTTCGGTATTCTTATATCTTTTCTATTCAATATTTGTAACGTCTTGACAATGGTGTTAATACAAGTGGAACGATTTGATTTTTATTATAAGAAAAAGTAATACTTTAAAACATTAATAGATTTTTTTTATTAAAAAAAAAATAAACTTTAGAGCAGTTTTTTCGTGTATGTAAGACAGGCGAGCCGAATAATAAAATGACTCGTTGATTATTTAATATTAGGTTTTGTTTATGTGGCTTGAAAGTCCGAACAGTTGAGGTTAATACAAAAAAAAAGGTTTTACTTCATGATGGCATTGCAGCATAATAAACAGGAAAAATACTAGTTTTGTTACTGAAAAAGTTATAGTATTTGGCTTCATTAATCCACTTTCTTAACTGATTGTTCGTTCCTTCTCAAACTACCTTCTGTATAATTAAAATACATTTCATACGAACAAGAATTTATATACACTATTTAAAAATAAACGATAAAACATATAATAAATACATGTTGAATGAATCAAATGTCAATAATCGATCGATTATTTGAATCGCAGCTTGATATTCATTCAATACAAGTACTTTTTTTCGGTATTCTTATATCTTTTCTATTCAATATTTGTAACGTCTTGACAATGGTATTAATACAAGTGGAACGATTTGATTTTTATTATGAGAAAAAGTAATACTTGAAAACATATTAATAGTTTTTTTTTATTAAAAAAATTTAAACTTGAGAGCAATTTTTTCGGGTATGGAAGACCGGCGAACTGAATAGCAAAATGACTCGTTGATTATTTAATATCAGTTTTTGTTTATGCGGCTTGAAAGTCCGAACAGTTAATACAAAAAAAAATATATTTTACTTCATGATGACATTGCAGCATTATAAACAGGAAAAATACTAGTTTTATTACTGAAAAAGTTATAGTATTTGGCTTCATTAATCCACTTTCTTAACTGACTGTTCATTCCTCCTTCTCAAATTACACATTGACAAAATCTAGATTCAATAATGATTATTTTTTTCCATTCGATTGACTAGAAAAAAGTATGTGGTTTGTGGGATAAGAAAGGAATTCGTGTGTGAAAATGCTCTTTTATATATCAATTTATTCAGTAAGACAGTATGAGGATTCCTTTGAAGGTACTCTAGAGCTTCAGTTGTCAATCTTGTACGAAATGGTACTAAGAGACCATGAAAACTGTTCCACCACTTTGAGAACAATTTTCAATCGACATTATTCATAATCTTAGAACTGTTTTATTCACGTGTTTTAAGCACAGTTGGTCTCGAATCCACCAGACTATGACAGTAATCTGTTTAAACACATTACAATTTTTGTACTAGTCTTCTGATATTTATTCGTTTATTTATATGTTATAATTATTTGAAATCGAGGAAATTAAATTAGTTAAGGTCTCTTTCATTCACTTTCTTTACTGAATGTACATTCCTCCCCAAACTACACATATTTTTCTAATCGAAAATGTTCAATAGTTGATCATCAATCATGTTGATTTTTGATAGAGATTTCGACATTCTCAGAGAACTAAAATACAGAAAAGTGTTAAAAAAATTGAATGTTTCCGTACCGTAGGGCTTTGATAAAGATGATATCGGCATCCAAATGTATTTAAGTCGGAATCAAAATGAAGAATGATTAATTATTGAATAGTTCGGATCATAAAACTTTTATCAGATATTGAAAATTCAGTTGTGGAGCTATATTTTCATAAATCAATTCTTTTTTCAGTCCACAAACAACTATTCGAATAAGTCGTTATATTTGTAATTTGTTTTGTACGTGTATACAAAATAAATTATTTCTTTCCTTTAAATTACTGTTTCTTCTATTTTGTCTCACTACCGGCTTCGTCTATTGAGATATCTTCAGATGGATATTGATTGTCAATGTAGATCCATCCATATCCACCTGAAGATGTCTGAATAGACGCAACTGGCAGTTAGAAAAAAAAATAAAAAAGATGACCTAAAGAAAAAGAAACAAACAATTCAATAAATAGTTATTTTTTATGAATGTTTCAATGACGATGCTATCATCCTCAGTTCACAAATGTTCAGATTTTGACCAGAGTAATGTTTTGTGGTTTGTGATTTGAACCAATAATCATTCGTGAAAATGATTTAGCGACAGTTTCAAAACAGTATTGTATAAACCTCTATTTTTTTTTGTATTACAGTAATCGCTGTCGAAAGTCTGTTATTACATTTGTATTGTAATTGAAAGAAATATGAGTAACCGATTCAGTATGACAAAGATTTGTAATACATTAATTTTTATAGAGAGCCTGTTTGTAATTTAAACCGAAAAGTAACAATCAATTTGTTAACAAATGCTTTAAAAACATTATTCATTTCGTCAATTTTATATCCCCATCACGCTGTGTTTGCGCTTCAAGTAAAAAATCCTGACAGACTTTCTTCTTATCGATATCAAAACCTTTGTGGTTACAATTTAATAAAAGTGTAGTCGGTGAAATATAACAGTTTTATGCTAATATATTCACTCCACGTTTATGTTACTATGTTTATTTAATTGTCATATTTTATTTTCCAAGTGTACTGTAAGCTTAAATAAAATGACCAGATTGATGCTAAATTAAATATTTATAATTACCAAGGTCAGACAGACGAAATATTACCTTGATTGTTATGAAAATTGTAGATGTTTGCATTGAACTGATTTCAGTTTTCACTTGCCAGTCTATTATTGAAAAAAATAGTATAAAAATCTGAACAAATATTTACTTGTATTTTATTTATTTGATCAATATTTACCTTTTAATAATCACTGATACGTTTTTTTTCTTCAATACTTATCTGATTTAATTGCGAGTAATATTTATTCAAATTAATAACCTGATTATATAAAAAAATCTTATCAAAGAGCCACATCCTCATTTAATCACATCAAATTCATATATTTTTTGCGAATCAGCCACAATTAAGAAACGTTCGAGTTGTTTATGTCATCTAAGTCAATGTCTTTTTCTTATAAATGTACTATATACAATTCGTTGTTTATTATTCACAAATATTGACTGTCTAGCACATTTTGTAGTGATAACGAACTGCAATCCGAAAATATCTTCGACGTCTTTAAAAGAAACGAAAATATCTACATTCTTTACCTGTGATCCCATTTCTGAAGCAGTTCTCTGTCAGTTATCCGTTAGGTTGTTCTTAGAAACTAATAAAATAGGTGTTAATATCTACTGTTAGTTAATCTTTCTTCAATCACTTTCAATAGTCGACGAATGTTTTTCAAAAAATGTAAATTCAAAAATGTGATTCAAAAAATGTTTTTAAAAAAGAATATGACAATGAGACTCAAATATTAAGTCTTAATGTAAAATGTAATTCAAAAAAATGTTTTTTAAAAAAGAATACGTTAAAAATATTAAGTCTTAATGGAAAATGTAATTCAAAAAAATGTTTTTAAGAAAGAACATGTTATGAGATTCAAATATTAAGTCTAAAAAATAATGCGGTGCCTCTCTTTATCGAAAATGAATGTTTATTTATCGAAAAACAATAGACTTCAATCCTCAAAATTTTCCTATTATTTTGTGTAGCTTTGTTCCATCTGTCTGATAACTGACGAATCCCTTGTAGAAGAAAAGATAGCTGAGTTGTGTCGATGAAAGCGTAATGTATTCTCGAACCTCTTCCACTATTTGAACGTTTTTTTTTCATGTTTTACGTGTCACAAAATCATCCCCATTGCTTCAGCAGCGTTTTTTCAACTGGAATACGAAAAGTATGCATCGTCTTATGTGCTGCTTTCGAACGCTATCGTGTTTACTACTGTTTTGTGAAGTCATGACAACCTCTTGGTCAAGATATATAACGTTTTTAGATGTTTAGGCTGACACGTCATTCCCGGTTTTTTGAAAATTTTCTCCCGACCATAACAGACACTTAAAAACAATCAAAAAATCTCAAGTACCTTCATACAACTAGCAATTAAATAATCGCGGATAACTACCGGAAACGGTAAAGGCACCGCCATAATTTTAAGTATTAAATCGTCCCCACAAGGCCATGCATTTAAATTATGAACAATAAAATGTTTTTGAATTTGAAGGCTGCCACTTCAAAATCCTAAAACGACGAGGAAATATTTTAATTTGAAATACAGTTATGATCGATTCAATTTCAAGTCAAAAAAATAATCTTTCTTCGCACCTAATTAAAAATATACACAGGTATTTTTTTTTTTACAAAAATCAATAACAAGAACTAAATTAAGACATAACCTGTTTTTAATGAAAAAGACTTTAACAACTGTTTGTATCATTTAAAGTTGAATATCTAATAACTAGCTTTTAATGTGTCACGCGATCCCTTTAATGATTAATCGGTTGCAGGCTTGTACGTTACACTTATTGTATATTTTGTGGTTTCCGTAGTAGATTGAATTCCAGTCGTTTCCGAACATCGCCACAGAAATGATTTTATTTCTCAGTATTTGTCCTTATCTTTTATGTGTGAATCCCGGATCGGAATTAAATTACTCGTCTGTTTGTTTTTGCCTAATGGCTTTTTTTTTATTTCGGTCGATAATTCGTGCTGTTAATCAAAATCGTATTTTGATTTCAACACGAGTGTTAAGTTTATGTACCGTTTTGCAATAGTCATTTATGTTTTTTAGAAATGTGAACCACGTTTGTTTGCAAACACATAGATATTTATATATTTGATTGCTGTATTATTATGAAAAAAATTAAACCATTAATGTTTAGAAATCGCTTATATAAGATATAGAAGGTTTTTTTTGTAAAAAAAAACATACTAATTGTTATTGATAAAAACAAGTATTTCAAAAAAATATGATTTTTAAATTAAAATTGGCATCAATAAAACAGCTGGCAATTATTAGTAAAATAATAAAACGTTTATAATAATTTTGCAATTATTAATATATATATATATATGTATAATGTATGTTACATAAGTTACACATTTCCTTTAAAATTAATACAGCATGAAAATATAAAAACATAATCGGTTTCCATTAAAGTGCAACGAGCGTCGATTACAGTACACGTTTATTTATGCTTTAAGTACGTTCTTAATTTATTCAGTGTACGAATCGTTGTTTAATAAGCATGTCGAGAACCGATCGGTCGCTGTTTGAATGTTTGATAAGGTGGAAATTTCTAAACGAAAAGTCTTATATGAAAAAATGTAGTTTCTTCATCTTGTCTGTGATCTCTCGATTTCAGAATTCCTTTCCTAGTTGCTTTTTGAACTGTGCTTCGTGAATTCTAAGTAAGAAGTAGCAATAAGAGAAACATAACGAATGACAAATTTTAATAATTAAAAAAGTCAATTTTCCTCTCAACTTAGATCTTGCCGTTATTAAAAATGTCGAATAGAAAAAAATATGATAAAGTAAATGCTTTTGTTACTCCACAAGTCACAAAAGAAAGTTCTGGTTAAAAATGTTCAGTAAATAATTTTTGATTGGTGCTTATACACATTTTGATAGAGATACCATTGTCTTCAGAATGTCAAGGTAAAAAAAAGGTATTGTTCGCGGGGTGAAAGAAAGAGTTCATTTGTGAAAGTGAATTTAATCACAGTATCAGAACTGTATTGTGAAATAAATATAGTTTTTATTTTCCTAGTATGTGGGGAAAAAAACTGTTTAAAATCGTCTGTGAAAGATGTTTATTCATTACTCTGAATTTTATTTATAGACATTTTTAAACGATTATAGATATTCGTTGATATGTAATTTTTGTAAAAACCCTGACATGATTGAGACAGGATTTTAATTCTAGAATGTTCAGTGTATGTAAATATATATTAAACTTGCATATATAATTATATCCAATTAAAAAATATCCTATGAACAAACTAAAAAAAATCAGTACATGTATATTGAAAGACTCGAACCGCTTCGAGATACATAAATCTATCATTAGAATTCACCAGTGCATAAAATTAATGGCAATACTGCTCGAAAAGGAAAATAATGTGTTTATTGCAATAATTCGAGTATTTTCCTCTTATACAACATTTTTTTTTTATATATAATTTGTGGTGTTTTACGATTTTACACTTTATTATTCTTTTACTGTTCTTTTTCATATTTTTTTTAGTATAAAGGTCGATTGTAATTTATAGATAGACCATTAAATAGCTGATATTTTTGCAATTTTTCTTTATACGAATATTAAATGTTTAAGTATTTATAATTTTTGTATTTTTTTTTATAGTTTTTGGAGAGAAAAGAGAAGTAATTTGTAAGAGTAGTCTCATAACTAGTTGTCTGATCCCTCATAATTTTTTTCTCTGATCAATAATGTTCTGTAATTAACTATTTTTATGATTCATGAACAATTTAATAGATATATCATTTTAGAGATGTTTCTAAATTTTTCTTCTTTGTACACTAATGACCTTAGTTGTCGATCCTCTCTTAAACCCCAAATCACTAACTAATTAACTCGAGACTTTTCTGTACTCACTGCTCCGAAGATGATAGAATCTCTATCGAAATAGATACAAGCAAAAATCAGTATGACTAATAACCAATTATTGCACATTTTGAATCAGAAAAAAAACTGTATGGTTTTCAGAATGGAAATTCAGTTTGAAATTGAATTTCGGCACAGTGCAAACTGTAAACTTTTACAGCGATAAAACCAATATATTTTTTCCGTTTCGTTTGTTGAAGTATCGTCATGAAGTAAATTCTATCTCTTTAAACTTTTGTGCACCGTTGAGACTAACTGCCTAGACAGGGTTTTTTTGGAGAGCGTACGCTACTCTAATCGAGTTTAAATCTGACAATTCTTTATTTACAACAGAAATTATAAATGCATATAGGGGGGATTCAATTTATACTTTTTGAATACTTACCACTTGGTAGTATTAAAAGGGGGCGCAGGGATTAAGAAGTCATGTTCAGTCATAGTGTATATTTCATGTCATAGTATTTTAGTTCAGTTCAATACTAAAATACAATTGAATTAAAATACTAAACGGAAGGTAAAATTTTTTTAATTTTTGCGTTTTTTTTATACATTCGTGTGGAAGCCTAAGTTTAAACACCCTATATATATATATATATATATATATATATAATTATGATTATTATTATTATACACACACACACACACATATATATATATATATATATATATATATATATATATGCTACTGGAACCGCAATCAACCTGTATTCAATTTTTTACGACCCACCCCTCGAATCAACATTCTTCTTTAGCCTATGTACTTTCAAATTTTCTTTCAATTAGAGGATGTGTACACACCTAAACAGCCTCTTTGGCTACGCCACTGATCGAAACTGAAAAGGCCAACAAACAAAAACTGATATTAAATATTCAATGATTCATCGGTCACCTTATGACATTTCCATGTCTGAAATGAAAGAACTGCTCAAAAAATTTCCTCATTTTAAAAAAAATCTTATTTTCTTTGTCTATTTTTACATGTTGTTCTTTTTAATAATAAAAATTACATCATTCCATGTTTTGTATTTTAATTGATTCAGTAAACAAACTGTTCTAATCGAATGAATACAAACTAATACCAAATGAAGTCAAAGCGATTGTTTAGTTAAAAAGTTTTACAACTCGTACAAAATGTGTGTTCAGAGAAATATTAAAGGTTTATGTACGTCTTTTATTGCTTACTGTTTCAAAGAAGTAATAATTTAAGACATAAACGATAATTTTATTGAAAATCAATATTCCGTTGCAGACATGTTTGCAAATAACTTGCATTAATTATTCTAGTAGTAACTGCGTAAATGTTTACAAGCAAATTCAAAGTGTGTGGTTCTGACCGCAAAACAAATACTGTGCAGAGAAAAATAGCATTGTGAAAAAATTTCCTATCATTCTGTACACAATGAAATACGATTCTATTCTATCACAGATTTGTATCTTTCAAATAAATAAATCATACACACTCTTGCGTTTTTTCCATCGACAGTGTTTTTCTGTGAGTAATGACTAATTACATGTACTGTTGTTTGGCTCGTTAATGTCATTGTGCCATATTTAAAATCGGCGTTTTGTATGAAAGTAGATTATTGTCGTTATTTCAGTACCGTTTTTTTTTTTTTTTGTTAATTATTCGTACGAATAACAGAATTTTAATCTGTCTGTTAAAAGTTAAAATATTTCTTGCAATTTAAACATATTGTCTGTCTGTTCTGTAAACCTACAACATGTTCACTTCTTTCAGTTCGATATTTTCGAGTGTTATTTACTAATCTCAGTGTATTAAATCTAAACATGTTATTATTTTACTGCCCGTCCCATAGGAATTATTTGCAAGTAAAAAATATATGATAGTGGTATTAAAAAAAGCTGACTAGGTTAGAAAGTTGTTTGGAAAATCGACCAGGCAGATTCTTCTGTATTGTGGCGCTCTAAAGATGAGAGAATCGCCATTTGAAATACGTATAAGTAACAGTCAGTAATGATTTATTGAACATTTTCGATCAGATTATTTTTTGAAGTTGGTTCGATGGAAAAGAATTCATTTATAAAAAATCAGCGGCAGTGTAAGAACTGTACTGAAATTTGAAATGTGCTTAGATATCTGACTATATTTTCAAACTCGATGTACGAGAAAATACATAAGAATCACTTAAAATTTTTCAAACAGTAAACACCAAACAGTTCTGTTACTCCAAGTCTGTATTTCATGATTATTATTCATGGATTCTGAAATCCACGCATGGAGTTCAAAGGTTATTCGGGCTACAAATTAATTCGGTGTCCTTTTTTTTAATAGAAAATCAATGCCTATTTACAGAAAAATGGAACACATTTCAATCATCAAAATATCCTCCATTATTTTGTATAACGTTGATTCATCTTTCGGGTAAATGACGAATCCGGTGTCAAAAAGAAATGGTAGCTTTGAGTCGATGAAGTTGTCAATGGATTTTCGGACCTCTTCCACTGTTTTAGCATTTTTTGCATGTTTTATGCATCACAACACTTTTCCTCAAAACTGGACAAATCATTTTGTGGCTTTGGCAACATTTTTTTTAACCAGGAATGCGAAAAATATGTCTTATAATCCTGCTTTCAAATATTCATTACTGTTTTATGAGGCCATGCCGACTACTTGCCAAATATATATTATGTTTTTAAATATTAATGTCGGCATTTCGAAATCCTAAAACGACGATAAAATATTGATTTAAAACAGACTAGGATAGGATTCATTTTAGAGATACAAAATTAATTGTTACACTTGAGTAGAATCGAAAATATAAGAAAGAAATTAATACGTGTACTTCAGGATTCATTAAGAACAATTATAAACAGGTATACAGAAAACAGTACCAAAAAATCTGTTTTTATATTTCGAACGAGAATTGGATAATGTTTTATTCAAAAGGTTTCCTTGAAAAGAATCGCACACGACTACAAATATAAATCTTATCGATTTTATGATCTATTGTATTCCAGTATTATTTTGTGTGATTTCATAGTTGTATCGAAATCTAAATTTTTATTTGAAAGTTTTGTTTAGCAAAGATAATTGTTTTTTTTATCAAAGAAACGTTCTATTCGGTCGAATCAATTATAGTGTGAATATTTGAGAGTAAATTGTTTAATGACAACTATTTTATAAGATTGGGATCGATTTTCAATTCGATATCGAATACACAGGTCATTCAGTTAAAATTACTCAGAATCGAATCAAGATTATTAAAACCGGTCATAAAGAAAAAATATCTCAATATCTGAACATCTTCTAAGAAAAGAAGAGAATTATTTCTTATATTTTAGTCTGTGGTTTATTACTTAATTAGATTTAATATTCTCCTCATTTTTCCCTGTAGCAATATTGATAATCACTTGAAAAAATTCATAATCGTTGTCATTATTTCAGTATGTATTTAATTAATTATTTTGTTAGTCAGACTTTATCACGAGCACATGTCTATTTAAAAGTCGCATTATTTTAAAAATTTAAGATCCACAAATAAATACAAACAGTGCAGTATTTCGAAGTGTGTATCGGCACGTTTTTCATTTTCGCACGCATTGTTACATTTCCTGTACACTTTTTTCTTCTAAACATGTCGATTTGTTTACCTCCGATAATGCGAGTTCAATGACATAAATAATAACAATAAACGTTAATCGATGTTCTGCAATGAAATCAAACAAATAATATTTATTTGATTGTAACATCCTTTAAATAATGTAGCCTTGTTGGCACTTTAACTTTGGAAAATTGTTAGGGAAAAAAACTTCACGTCTAGTAAACATTTCACAGTTCGTTTCATTTGAAACTGTAATATTTTACAATTATAGTAAGATTATTTAAATGAACATTCTGTTCACAGTTTGTGTGTCTTATAATCGTACTTGTAGATCTGTTTTTTTTTTGTAGGAAATACGAATGTCAGCTATCAAAGTATAAACATTTTTTTAAACTCATTTGTGTTTATAAAAATAATAATAATCGATTTTTTTACAACAGAAGCTATTACTATCGAATTTAAATATACAGTCTTCCTGTTTATATTATTCATATTTTTATTTGATATTTTTTTATAAAAGTCTGGTATAAATTTTGAACCAATCGTTTCGTGTTAGATTAATTCATTGATTTTCAATCTCTGAGCCTTTCGGCACGATGACGTCAGTAGTCATTCATGACAAATTTCAGCCACACTTCTAATATGCGAATCGTTTCTTTTTAATTTGAAAATTATGGAAATCTTTACTTGTCAGTCAGTGAATATTAGAAAATAGTTATATTTTCGATTATATATTCTTTTCAATTAGGTCAGTTTTATAAACTGTGTTTCATATACAAAATCTAATATTTAAATTTAGTATACTATAAATTAAAATATTTGAAAAAGATACTTGCGGGTTTTCAATAAATTTATCGAAGATTCTGTTAAAGAAATCATAATATTCAGATACATACACATTTTTTATTCTATTTTTTTTAAAAAAAATATGGTATTGTTTTATTCCATTGACTTTGTATTCTCTTACAACGATTGTAAGTACGATCACCTAAACGATTTGACATCCAAGATGAATTCTCTGTTTGGAATCCCTTTCCTACATACATACATAAGCAATTTTAAAATTTAAACACGTTTCGAAGTTGATTTTTAAAAAGTACAGCACGATCTTGAACAAGTTGGAAAAAAATAAAAGATAATCCTGTCAGTAAAATAGAAGTAATATTTAATTTTATACAAAAGAAAGGCTCGCCACCAAATCCATTTTTCAAAACATATAAAGGATATTCACAGTCTCTGTTTTTCAGTTTTAATTTCTACAAATTGATTAATCCGATCATCAATATCTCTTTACATCAGTATCTTCATCGGAGAATTCTTAAAAAAAAAATGAATTATAGTATCGAAAATATGTTATTCTATTCAAACAATCAGAGTTTGATTAACCAACAACGCAGATTGGTATAAATTAATCCTTTGACTTAGAACTGGTGTTTTTGATAAAATGCATCAAAATATTCAAACATACCCGTTATTATTTTTTTTTTTAGTGAAAAAAAGTCAACTTCCTTCGCCATCTCTCATAGTATCCTTTCATGAGTCATCTAATCTTCATCGTCATCCAATTTTCACATCGATATATTCATCAGACTTCTAAAAAAAAAATGAAATATACTTCCAAAAATGTTCTGTTAAAACAAACAGAGATTTTGCATTGATTAGCAGGACAAATTAATTCATTGACTTAGCATTAATCTCCAGTTTTTTTTATAAAGAAGACATTAGAATATTCAAACGTAACCCTTTTTATCTCCTTCAGTTCAGCTTCCTTTGCCATCTCTCATTGTATCCTTTCATCAATCAATTAATCTTCATGGTCAAGCAATTGTCACATCGATATCTTCATCAAAGAATTCGATAAAAATTTGATATATACTTACAGAAATCTTCTGTTAAAACAATCACAGAGTTTGATCGACTAGCAGTACAGGTTATCATAAATTAATCCATTTTCGTCCGATTAATCTCTAATTTTTAATAAAAGAAACTGAAATAAACCACACCTTTCACATACTTAAAATATCAGCTATACTTTTTCATAGCTTTGTCATCCCTCTTCCCCTTATAAACATGTCAGTTTTTCTCTCAGTCTGTCGTTTAGAACTGGCACTATGTCTCAACATGTCTGTCAGACCATCGCTATCTATACATAAATCAATGGATTATAATTATGATCGAATCGAAGAAAAATCATGAAATCAAATGCAAAAGTTGTATTCAAATATTTAAAAAAATATATATAAATGTTAGAATTATTCAGTTTACTTGAATAATTCAGTTATTTGATCGAGGAATCTAACCGGTTTTAATTCTTAGAAAAATATATGATTTGAATGAATAGGTGAAACCTATTCTAATACGGGTGTTCATTACCTGTGATCCCGTTCTTACTATTCTTCATACCATGCTTCTTTAAAACCATTATTCTTAGTAGGAGACAAAAGAATACTGGTACTAAGAAAACATATCATAAATAATATTTAAATATAGCTTTATATATATATATATATATATATATATATATATATATATATATAAATAAGAAATGTGAAAAAAGATTACACTCTCTGTTGTTTGACATTACAAGGTTCACCGCTTTTTTCGTACGTTCAAACATCACGTACAGAATGTAATTGAACAACACAAGGATTTCGCCATTTATCAAATTGCAAATTTAAACTGGCAGATAAGCGTGTTGTAAAGTAATAAAATCGCATTAAACGTGCACACATTGTCGATAGCGTCCAAGTAAACACAATACGTCGAACACTGCTTGATAAGCGCGACGACGCCCCCTTTTTTCTGAAATTCCATCCGCCTGTATCCCTTCATCAAATCGTTCGATAATGGAACATTGTTTTACATTCTTCCGTCAGATAGGTTTTATTTTTCGACACTTGACAGCATATTTATTAGGTGTGCAAATCAGTCCGGTTCATTTTTTTTCATAGAGAATGAATGAATGAATGTTTATGAGAAGATGGAATACGTTTCAATCTTCAAAGTAACCTGCATTGTTTTGTATAACTTTGCACCGCCTGTCAAGATGGCGAAAAGATAGCGGATTCGAGTCGATGAAGTTGTAATGCATATTCGGACCTCTTAGGGCTGGTTTACATTAGGATAGTAAGTGATAGAGTATACTAGCCTGCCTTTCCTCTAGACTTCTACTCTACCAGCACTTACAGTTTGGTCCGTTTACACAAAGCTAATTGTTTGGTAGAGGAGAGTTTAGTTTCAAGTTTAAAACAGCCAATCACCGACCTCCGTAAATAAAAACAAAACTTGTAAATACGCATTTCGCGGCCGACTACTCGACTCAACTGCAATGATTGCGGTAAATTTGTGGCGGGTGAAGAGGCCAGTAGAGTGTACTATTCCACATGTGCTATCCACTCTACTCACTACTAGCCTTAGTACTATACTTTCACTATTCTAAAGTGTTTACATTAGATAGTGCGCACTCTACCACTTACTATCCGAATGCAAATCAGGCATTACACTGTTTTAGCATATTTTACATGTTTTATGAGTCACAATATCTTCCCCCAAAGCTGAACAAATACCCGCGGCTTCGGTACCATTTTCTCCAACTGCTAATAATCAGTTGTTGAACATTTACGATCAGGATTTTTTATTGTCATTTGTGGGATAAGTGGGAAATTCATTCGTGAAAGATTAAAATGTTCAAAAAATATAACTAAATGAAGAATTTCAAATAGTTTGGTAAAATTCCGTACAATATAAGTGGGTCATTTGATAAGTGTGATAACAATCTTTATACGATGGTCATTTGATAAGTATGGTAAAAAGCAAGTTAAACACCGTTTCTTTTTTTGGAAAAAAAACGATTTTATTTATCAATATAGTCTCCATTGAAGGCTATACACTCGGTCCGGCGAGTTTCGAATTTTTTCATCCTGTAGGAAAAGTAGCTTTTCTCAAAGTCTGCAAGATACGCATTGACGGCAGCGATTACATCCTCATTCGACGAGAATTTCTTCCCACCGAGCCAAATTTTCAAGTTTGGGAAGAGGAAGAAGTCGCACGGGGCCTAGTCAAGAAAATACAGTGTACGAGGAATCGATTCGAAGCTCGGTTCTTGCAATTATGCCATTTCGACGGCCGATTTGTATGACGGCGCGTTGTCCTGGCGAAAGAGCACTTTTTGCGGCGCCAATCTTGACCGTTTTTGTTTCAACTCTTCTTTCAAACGGTCCAATAATGTTGCATACTAGGCTCCTGTTATAGTTTTTTCCATTTATTAAGTAGTCGATCGGGATGATTCCTTGGGAATTCGAAAAAACAGTGACCATCACCTTCCCAGCCGACAAAACGACGTTCGCCTTCTCCGGCGCACTTTCACCATTCGTTGTCTACTGCTTGGACTGCTGCTTCGACTCAGGTGTGTAGTAGTGGATCCATTTTTCATCCACGGTGACGAATCAACGTAAAAAGTCCTGCTGGTTGCTATTAAACATCGACAAACACGGAGTTGAAATGTCATTTCGTGTGCGTTTTTGGTCGGCGGTTAACAATCGTGGCACCTGTCGCGCATACCTCTTTTCCATGTGCAATTTTTCGCGCAAGACATATTGTACTCGTTCAGTTGAGATCTCTAGAGCCTCGGTAATCTCATGCATTTTCACTCGGCGATCTTCCATAACGATGCCATGATTTTTTTTCAACGATATCCGTCGCAGTGACCTAATATATTACTGTTATCGTTTTTCCCTTCGTTGAGTAGTCGATCAGGATGATTCCTCCCCTCCCCCCAAACTGACCATCATCCTCGACCACTTTTCCAGCCGACAAAACGGTCTTCGCCTTCTTCGGCGCGCTCTCACCAGTCGTTGTCCGCTGATTTGACTGCTGCTTCGAGTCAGATATGTTGCGGTGGATCCATGTTTCATCCACGGCGACGAATCGACCGAGAAAGGCCTGCTCATTTTTACATTTTTACGGCAACTGCTACAATGCTCGCTTCAAACATCTGTAGAATGTGAACGACGCTTCGCCTTCTGGATGAAATTTCACCTATGCTAATTTGAAAAGTGCCACTTCATAGCCGTGACGTTACCAAATGAATACTGGCGCCACATCATAGCAATTTACCAAACTTATCAAACGACCCTCGTAAAATTGTATCGAATTTATATTCATATATATATATATATATATATATATATATATATGTATATATATATGTATATATATATGTGTGTGTGTGTATTTATATATATATATATATATATATATATAAAATGAATACTACTTATTGTCTAACAGATGAGATAACACACGTTATCAATTTAAAATAGACATTCTAACAAGCGGCACGCTGAGCCATTATCAGCTCGCTCGATCGCACGTTTCGATAACACACTTTGATAATCGAACGAGCGAGGTTCGTCGCAAAAACGTCACACACTGTTGTCAAATAAATGTCCGGCTTGTTCAATTATATCCGTTTCGGTGCAGGTGACTCCGATGACATCCCTGGCATCGGCCAGTATGACGACTTCCACACGATCGATTGGCAGAGGGACATCGCGAGGGATCGCATGCGACACAGGTATATCGTGAAGAAGAAACAGGATTCGCTATGGGATCTCATAAAAGGTACGTCCGCTTTGTTACTGTCGCGCCGGGCTGTTTTTTTTATTGCGCCCGTTTCGATTTTACTGCCGAGTAAGTGCGTGCCTGGCCCCTTGTTTATTCGTGTCGTACACACGCCGTGACGAATGGAACGTTATTTTCTTTAAAAAAGTACCTGTAGTTATGCATGGGGTAATCGAATAAGATCTCCAAGTATGCGCACAGAGTATAAGTTACCGACTATATGCTTTTTCGGATCTATAACCTTGATTTTATTTAAGTAAATGTATAAATTTTCCGTATTCAGTGTTTTTTTTTTTTAAAATAAAAAGTTGTCTTTAGATGTTTGTTTCTTTATATATAGAAATATGTACTAAATAATTGTCGAATTATAGTAAAACACTCGGTGAACTCGTTCACTTATTAAATAAATTTCTATATCATTTTAAATTATAGTCTTTAAGATGTAATTTGATATAATTATTATTCTGAAAAGTGATAGATTTAATCGTATGTAACCAGAACCGTATTTTACATACAAGTATTTTTTTTATTTTAAGTAAATATTAAATAAGGATTGAAACTCAGGTCATTTACAAGCCAGTCTGTCGACTAGCGCTTCACATGTGTTTCCTCTAGAATAAAATCAATAATCAGTTGAGATAAAACTAACATTTCTGACAGTATATTACAAGTATATTATTTTATTTTAACTCATATTATTTATAATTTATTTTTTATATTTTTATTTTATTATTTTATTTTAACTAATATTATTATATTATTCATAATTTATTTTTTATATTTTTTATTTTATTATTATTTTATTGAAACTAATGTTATATTATTCATAATTTATTATTTATATTATTTTTGCTGGTGTAGATAAATAATATCGAGTGATAGTGAATCGTTGGCCGGTGATCTCACGAGAACATTTTTCCTAGTTCGCATATCGGTGTTTTCAGGTGCGCACGACGCGTGGTCAGGATGGGTTTGTGTCCTCCTAGTCGGTCTATTCACAGGCGCTCTTGCGAGTGTGATCGACATCGGAGCATCGTGGATGACGGACCTTAAATACGGCATCTGTCCACAAGCGTTCTGGCTGAATAGGGAACAGTGCTGTTGGTCGTCGAACGAGACGACGTTCGACACCGGAAATTGTTCGCAGGTGAGCTTTTAAAGCCGCGCCCGGAACTGAAGACGTCGCCGATCGAGTCGCGCGGTGTTTGTCCGGACGATCCCTCAACGCAAATTTGTTTCAGTGGTGGACGTGGCCGGAGATATTCGGCCAGTCGAGGGAAGGAGCCGGCTCTTATATAATTTCGTACCTGTTTTATTTACTATGGGCGTTGATGTTCGCAGCGCTGTCGGCGTCGCTCGTCAGGATGTTCGCGCCATACGCTTGCGGGTCTGGTATTCCAGAGGTCTGTGGAAATTTATTCACGTAGAACTTATTAACTTAAACGTTATCTGATAGACAAGACTCTCCTACGCTCTTTCACTAATCATATTTTAAAACTGTTATTGCGTTTCAATAATGAAACCGTTCGTTAAACACTTCTACAGCTTTCGAGAAAATAAACAATTTCTGTTCTAATTTCGATCATACATTTTTTCATCTCTGTTCGCATCTCTCTTATATTTTTTTCCTTAGCGTATTGTTTACTTTTATATGTAAATCAATGGATCTCTTTATAATTTTCAGATAAAAACAATACTCAGTGGATTTATTATCCGTGGCTACTTGGGAAAATGGACATTAATAATAAAATCTGTGGGTCTTATTCTATCTGTATCCTCAGGCTTAAGCTTGGGAAAAGAAGGTCCTATGGTCCATATTGCATGTTGTATAGGTACATACGTTCATTACTACAAGCCCGTGAACGCGTGCACGAATAACGTCGTTCGTTACCTTTGCAGGCAATATATTGTCGTACCTCTTTCCGAAATACGGCAAGAACGAAGCGAAGAAGAGGGAAATCCTGTCCGCGGCGGCGGCGGCCGGCGTCTCGGTCGCTTTCGGAGCGCCGATCGGCGGCGTGCTGTTCAGTTTAGAGGAAGTGAGCTACTATTTCCCGTTGAAAACGCTCTGGAGGTCGTTCTTCTGCGCCCTGATCGCCGCGTTCATCCTCACGTCGATCAATCCGTTCGGAAACGAACACTCGGTCCTTTTCTACGTAGAGTACAATAAACCGTGGATATTTTTCGAGCTCGTGCCGTTCGTCGGACTCGGTATCATCGGCGTAAGTGTTCCTTTCCGTATCGAATACGTGAATCGACGTTCGAATCTGCTCTGATTTTCTTATTTTCGATTCGAATTTTCAGGGCATCATCGCGACGATTTTCATTAAAGCGAATCTGTACTGGTGCCGCTACAGAAAATATTCGAAACTCGGCCAATATCCGGTCACCGAAGTATTGGTGGTCACGCTCATCACCGGCATAATTGCGTACCCGAACCCGTACACCAGAATGAATACTAGTCAGCTTATATATCTGTTATTTAATCAGTGCGGGATCATGAACTCCGATGATTTATGGTAAGTTTGTATATATGGAAAGAGAGATAGAGAGATCTACGTTCGAATTTTTTTTCAGTGATTATAATCGTAATTTCACGGATGTTAACTCTGCGATCGAAATAGCGGCGGCGGGTCCTGGCGTTTATCGTGCGATGTGGCTGCTACTGCTCGCGCTGATTCTCAAGCTGTTCATGACGATCTTCACTTTCGGCATGAAAGTGCCGTGCGGTCTGTTCATTCCGTCGCTGTGCCTCGGGGCGATAGTCGGCCGTATTTTCGGTATCGGGATGGAGCAGCTCGCGTACAACTATCCGAAGATATGGCTGTTCAGCGGGGAGTGTTCGACCGGCGACGATTGTATAACGCCCGGCCTGTACGCGATGGTCGGAGCCGCGGCGGTCCTCGGAGGCGTGACGAGGATGACCGTGTCGCTCGTCGTCATCATGTTCGAGTTGACGGGCGGCGTGCGGTACATCGTGCCGTTGATGGCGGCCGCGATGGCGAGCAAGTGGGTCGGCGACGCTCTCGGAAAACAAGGCATCTACGACGCGCACATAGCCCTCAACGGATATCCGTTCCTCGACAGCAAGGACGAGTTCGCCCACACGTCTCTCGCGGCGGACGTGATGCAGCCGAAGTACGTACTCTCGGTTCAAAATAACTTCGATACCGAGTTTAAAAACGTCGACGTTTCGATCGGGATTCGACGATCGATCGTGAACGAACTACGGTCCTTCTGAAAAAGGACGAGCGATTGATTTTGCGATTCTTTGCAGGAGGAACGAAACGTTGAGCGTGATGACGCAAGATTCGATGACCGTCGACGACGTCGAGTCGCTGCTCAAAGACACCGAACACAACGGATATCCTGTCGTCGTTTCGAGGGAGTCTCAGTATTTAGTCGGTTTCGTTCTCAGGAGGGATTTGAATTTAGCGATCGGTGCGTGACGATCGCGAGCGATTCGACGGACGCGTGTACGTGTTTATGATTTTTATTGTGCTTTCAGCGAACGCTAAGAGATTAGTCGACGGTATCTGCGGTCAATCGCTGGTCGTTTTTACGAGCGGAAATCCGGTCCAGACGTTAGGTCCGCCTCCGTTGAAACTGAAAAAGATTCTCGATATGGCGCCGATAACCGTTACGGATCAGACGCCTATGGAAACGGTCGTCGATATGTTCAGAAAATTAGGATTAAGACAGACTCTCGTCATACACAACGGGTAGGTTTTCGTCAACGGAAAGAGACGGAATCGGTCCGTGCGTACTCGTACGTTTTCTCATCGAATCGACGATTTTCTAGGCGTCTGCTCGGCGTGATAACGAAAAAGGACGTGCTGCGACACGTGAAACAGATGGATAACGAAGATCCGAGCTCGGTGCTGTTCAACTGAACCGAGCAGCCGTAATCCAATGAACCGACCGAACGCGGTCTGAGGTTCTATCGCATCGGTATACCCGAGACTCTATCGCCATCTTCGGATAGTATTATGAATATATTTTTACAGAATAGTCAGTTTGATATTAACAATCGTCGTATTTAAAAGATTTTAATTTTTAATCCTTATTCCTTATTATTGTTATTGAAGTGTATTTCCTTTAATCTTGCATCGAGGCACTCTGATTTTATCATCTATTTTATATATACATGTATACTTTTGTATACACGTATGTATAACTGTAATTTTATCGCATTTTTTCCCTTCTGTATAGCGTTAATGAAATTTTAAATAGGCATATTCGTACGACGTTACGAGGCTGTCATATGTGATTTGTTGAATCAATATTTAATTATATGTCCATTGAAAATGGTTGTTCGTCTTTATACGATAATAAATTATATGAATTATTTTATAACGTGATTAATTATACACTTATACGTAACCTGTATATTTATAAATGCACTCGTAATTTTCACTTGAATACGTCTGACACGCGTGCATGTTTATACTGATGTTTATGTATGCGCGTGTACGTATCGAACGGACAGATTTTACACGAATCTCATTTATTGAAACGCGAGACATCGTGTAAACATTAGCATTTCTACAGAAACCGAATCAAAGATCGATGTGTAATACCTATTCGTGTTACAAATATGCCTAGTTTTATCGATAGTTTTAATTCGTTTCGCCGTGCGCAGACACCGACGTGTACGGCACTTTATGTAGAGTTACTACTAAGTGAACACGATAAAAGAAATTGCGATCGATGCGGTTTCGTTGCGAGGAGAAGTCTAATCGTAGATATATTTTTCTATACGATAACGTAACGACGCTGAAATTTTGTCGTCTCGCATTCGCTTGTAATGAAATTGTTATATGGACTGAAACGTTAAAGGCTTTATAATTTAATTAATAAATATATTTAGACAGAAAACAGAACCGGAGAATTTTCATTGAATGTTTATACCTGTTTGTTATCGTGCTTAACACACCTTCGGTATAATCTCGTACACTGCGGATTAAATATTGTATGTTATTGAAATTGTATTGTAATGCAGCAGTGTGTATGTATATATATACACTTTTATTTTGTTAAGAAAAATTCTTGGTAATATGTGTTAGATAAAATTTAAAGTGGCTGTGTCATTCACTTTGGAGCCAATAAAAGATATTTCATTTTATATGTATTTGTATCATGATGCATGTTGGGACAATAATATAAGTACATTTATTTAAAACAATAAAATAAATATACATTTCAATTTATGCTTAATAAAAACAGTCCTCGTTTTTTTAGGTCTGAAGTGATATATAACATCCATTAAAGAATTTTTGCATCTTTCCAAAGAATATCTTACGTCGCAGATGCTTTTCGATAAAATAAAAGTAAGCATTTTATGCATTCTATTTATTATTAAGAACAAGCAATCCAAAATGAACAAGCTAGGCAGTATATTTCTTATATAATGTTTATGAATACACTTTTCTCTTTGTAAAACACTTTTCTCTGTCTATTAGAAAAATCTAACTTCTTTTCTAATTCATTTATAGTGCTGATTGTGTCTAGAACTAGATATGTCTATTTAAAGCATTATAGAAGAATATTCTCTTAAAATTTTTAAGTATCATAATGTTCAATCATATCTGTATTTCAAATCAGTTATATATATTTATATACACATTTGAATGAAGATCATAAGGTAAATAAAACTTAAGGTAATTTGAATTTTAAAGAAGATCGAAGTGAATATAAATTAGTTGTATTTCTTTTCATTTATAAATTGTATTTAATTAATGTAGAAATTTCGAATGTATTTCTCTAAACAACAGTGCAATTGTTATTAACATTGTTTGGTAAAAGTGAGGTTAGCTATACTATGGGACATGGAAATGGACATATATTACATATTAAGTGATATGCAGACACGTGTGGCATTATTGCAAAGTTTTCAATTGGGAATACATTGCCTACGATGTCAGTACAAGCAGAGTATTACATTTTGAAAACATTTCGATGCTGCCGTTATATAATAATACTTAGATGTAGCGACAAACTTGCAGAGAGGATGCCGCTCGTGTCTCTGCTTGTTATTCAACATGTGTCGTAATACATGGTAATACTTTCATTTCATATATATCTACATATTTTTATAAATAATGTCGCGTTCAGAAAAGTAAGCTAAATACATGAGAATTACGGATTTCGTATATCTATTTAAATTATAAATCACCATTAGTATTTGAAAATGAGGGTCAGTGTGTTTTAATACAGTTAATGTATGTTGAATTTTAAAATTTCTAATCATATTGCATTGACAGAAATATACTGTGATATAAAATAATTACATTGATTATATATATATATATATATATATATATATATATATATATATATATATATATATATATATATATATATATATATATATATATATATATATATATCAGAATGAAGGAGACAGGAACCAAATCTGAGGATTGTCAATAAAGAGAAGAAATGTAAGAAAATATACAGGATAAAAGGTTAGTGTATCAAAATCAATAATAATTAATTATTAGATATTTTATAAAGAAATTTTGAATTTAAAAGATTTATTTAAACGTAATTGATTTATTTCAAAATATGAACGGTTTATTTTCAATGGATAAAACTGAATGTAATGTATTTATATATAAACATATATATATATATATATATTTGTATGTGTTGAGTACAGGGTCTGACTGTCGTATTTCGAAAATATTTTAATGTTTTAGATTGACATAGAATTGTTGTAATATGTCTTTTATACCAGTGTATATATATATATATATATATATATATATATATATATATATATATATATATATATATATATATATATATATATATGTAGTTTATATTAGTGCTGTAAATTATTGAACGTTTTTACATTACTCAATAAATACACACGTATTGTTGCCAAGAAATATATGTAATCCTCGACCTAAATTTTAAATGTAAATAAATACGCACACAGCCACACACACACACACACATATATATATATATATATATATATATATATATATATATAATTGCAATTCTTATTTAATTTGAATCGAAGTTAACTTCGCATGCAGCACTGAAAATCGACAAGATATATAGTCTGACAGTCGTTCAACATTTGGTTAACGTTTTGGCATAAATATGAAACGTTAATGACCTTCATTTTAGAAATACATCAAGCTGCGACCTTATAATTCGCACGCATATCGAACAGATTTCTGTAAAAAAGAAATACAGGTGGGACATTATTAAAAGGATTCGTTCAACGAGCGTGTCTGTCTGTGAAACCACACGAACGGTTCGATCATACGATTCCGTTCTAATGTAATATACACTCTCGACGATCGTCTGTGTAAACAATAGTTCATTTACGTCTTTTTCTAGATATCATTTTATAGACAAGTAGTGCGTGCGAGTTATAATTAGAATCTTCAAGATCAAAGTAAGGTTATGACTTCGCGTCGTGCCGATCGCTGTCAAACAGCAGGTAACGTACACGCCGTTTCCATTAATTGATATTGTAATTGTGTGCACTGTTTTTAATGATAATTGTACGCGTTTGATGACCGTATAGTTCTCTCACATAAAGTTATTGGTTAATTGTACTGCTGTTCATTTCAATACATTGGCAAAGAGAAAGTGCGTCTCTGTCAGAACGAATTGATTCTAATGTGGTCTACGTGCCATTTTTGACGTATGTTTTTGAACCCGTATTTAAAATTTATTTACTGAATGTTAACGTTTTGTAACAGTTTCATAAATACATTTATATAATGGTACTATTAACATGTGTATATAATCCATCTAGTTACTGTTAGTGTATCTAATTGATGTTTGTTCAAGTTTGTTTTTTCATAAGCGTACATATAATTAAAACACTGTATAGTTCAACTTTGTTAATCTTGATTTTATTTATTATCGTTGCTATGTATGTCTTCTTTTCATTTATTATATCGGTAATCAGACGATACAATATATGGCGGTAAAATCAAACCCACACCACCCCACATTCAATATAATTCATGTACGTATCCACATTCAACAATGACAAATATATCTATTTGTGCCATTTACAGTTTAGAATGTTGATCGGTTTCACCGGCGAAAATCTGACATTTGTAATATTTAAAAGTATTTCCCCTATCATAATTTAATTTAAATACGTATTGAATATGAAACGGACATTCTGTTTAGTCGATAAATTCTTAATCACTACGTTACGATTTATTAGGCGTACAAATTAATTCGGTGCCATTTTTTTATAGAAAATGGAATACATTTCAATCCACAAAACATCCCTCATTGTTTTGCATAACTTTGGTTAATCTGTGTGGTAACTAATAGCTCTTTCGATATGTATTAGGATATATATATATATATATATATATATATATATATATATATATATATATATATATATCCTGATACTGTGTGTTGTCAGTGTACGAATGCGGAGCCTAATTCGTGGAATATGTGGGAAAAGTTTCAAAAAAAAAACACATTGCAATGATAACCAAATTACGTCTCTCCTGGAGCATCCTCCTTCCATCCCATGCAACTTCAAAGTCCTGGCGAGAGTCCGTTTGCAACGATGATCCCGGCTCGTCAAAGTATGACACATTTATTCTTTCATTGGCTCCTACCAATCCTCTTCTGCAAAGCGATCACCCTCGCCGAACCGAGCTGATTCGCTATTTGGCTGACCAATTTCTTATTGTAGAATTTCCACCTCATATCTTGTGTAAATTGCACAACCGTCTTTATCACCGTTTCCTCATGTAATCTTATCGTGGGGTAGAGTCTTATTTTGTCCAACGCCATCTTTAGGATCTTATTTTTAATTCTCTGCAGAATGAGAATGTTTGTCTTGAAGGTGTTCCTCCACATCGGGGAAGCGCACGTGAAGGTCGGCCTGGTCACCATCTTGTAGATAATAAGTTTATTTTCCTTATTCAGGCAGTCATTCCTGGCTATTAGAAGGTATAGCGTAGCCAGAGGAGCGTATGTTTTCTTATGTGGGCATGCTCGTTGTACTTGAACTGTCTGTCCATGCGCACACCCATATGCTTGACGGAGTTCCTCCAACGTATCTCAGCCATTATGTCCAGGCTCCATTTATGTCGAGGCACTCTGGGTCTCTCTTCGTTCTTCCACGGTGGAGTATAATACCTTCAGTTATCGCAGCACTAAGCCAAGGTACAGAAAAATCTGCATTTTTCTATGTCTTGGCGCTCTGAAAATGAAGTCATCGCCATCGAAAACCTCATAAGAATCGATCAAAAATGATTTATTGAACATTTTTAAACAGAGATTCTATTGTGGTCTGTGAGATGAAGAATTAATTTGTGAAAATGGTAACGTTCAGTTGAAACCTTTCTTTGCTTTTAAAGACAGTGAAACAATCTAAATTAACTAGAACTGATAACTTTATCATCGTCTAAGAATCATAGAAATGTGTTGACAAGAACGTAATGGGAATATAATTTTTTTCCATAAACTTTGTTTATGGAAAACACTGAAAATAATCGATTGTATGTCCTTAATATTTACGTGCGCTTTCTGTAAATATTTACTTGAATATTCATTTATCTATCTAATAAAAACATATCGAAACATTAAATTATTAAAAGAGTAAACAGATTTTATTGGTGTTATAAAACGGACTCTGTTATAAAGTAAAGAATGAATGTTTTTTTCTATTGAAAAACGGCCAATTAAATTATATAAATAGTAAAACGTTCATCAGGAAACCTTCGGTTCAACATTAATTTTTTATATTTCTGCGCATCAAATAATGTGATGTATGTACGAGATCGATACTGTTCGAAATCAATGATTTAAATAGATTAAAAGAAATTGTCACGAATCGGTAGATTGAAATGCACACAAGTGCTGTGTGAACTTTTTGATATTTTTATACAGTCGAGTCACTCGCTCCATTCTGCCACGAATGTACCAAATATATCCCGTTAAATCACGCCAGGTCCGATTTCTTCACACCCCTCGACACATCCAACCATCACTTAATACGAAATTCATCTCATGAAATCCGTCCCGTTTCCTCATTCTTCATCACTCGTGGAACGATCACACGATCGTCTGTTCAGACACGCGCCAGATTCCGCAGATCTGTCTTCGTCGTCATGTCTAACGGGAAGCGTGTTCGAATATAGACAGTTTCGGCGCAGACACACTCCGCTGTGTTGAAATGAAGAGGATTATCTTGCGCGGACGGTCCCGCCGTCCGTTCGATCATTACGGAGTGCTGCACGGATTGTTCTTTTCTATTTGTTTATTTTTTCATTCCCTTCCCGTCACATGCACGATCTGTCGTCTTTCATTAGATCAAAGCTATGCGGACAGAGTCCGGTCAACAATCTGTTGATAACGCTCTCATAAAAAATAATATCATTACTTCGTGTCAGTTGAAGATGTCTCATTTTTATTTGAACTCAACACTTAGAGATTTCACTGTTTATCACGTACAGCCGATTCTTTTGTCTGTAATAAATTCTAGTGTTCTGTATACAAAAACTATATATATATATATATATTGCTTAAACAAAAACATTTCAATCTTGCTCGGTTAAATCCTTGTCGTTCCTGATTTTATGTTTTAATGCATCTCAAATTTTCTTTTGGGTCTTAACCTATATATAAATGGAATGGTTTTCTCATATATATATATATATATATATATATATATATATATATATATATATATATATTAAACAAAAAACATTTCAATCTTGCTCGGTTAAATCCTTGCCATTCCTGAATTTATGTTTTAATTCATCTCAAATTTTCTTTTGAATCTAAACCTATATATATATATATATAAATAAATGGAATAGTTTTCTCATATATATATATTGCTTAAACAAAAAACATTTCAATTTTTCTCTGTTAGATCCTTTCCATTCCTGAATTTATGTTTTAATGCATCTCAAATTTTCTTTCGGGTCTAAAACTATATATAAATGGAACGGTTTTCTCATATATATGTATATGTATATGTATATGTATATGTATATATATATATATATATATATATATGCGTTGAATGGAAGTTGTGGTTAGGTCCGGGGTCTTAGCCCTAGCTTTTGAGCCGGTTTTAAAAGGAGGGTCGTATTTCAGGAGTGGGTAAGGTGAGGGAAGGTTTGAAAGATGGAGTCCGGAAAAAAAAATCAAAAAACCGGAATTTGAATCGCCTAGCGTGGCTGGTTTATATATGATTCCAGGTATATACTTTAATATTAATATAAATGAATGCTAACGGTTCAGGCCATTAGATTGCAATACAATGAATAGAGAATTATATATATATATATATATATATAACTTAATGGCCTGACCTGATTAAAAGACGCAGTGTCTTCCCGTACCTTTGAATTGTTTAATTTCGAAACTGGAATTATCCTGACAATGTCATTTTAATACATTAAAATAAATATAATTATCGCGCTTCAACAAATACTAAATTCTACATTGATTTTTCAAAATACTCATGTAAACAAATCATCAGAGATTCCTCGCGATATTCATAAAGCATCTTCCTAAATATATTATAGAATTTTTCACAGCTCGATAGAAATGGTCTTCAGATTTTTCTGTAAGCAAAAATTTTATTCTTACTGTTTTTCATTACCCTGTTTGCCGTTTTTTTTATTACTTTGAAGAATGATTTCATTTCGTATTAACTTCCTGTATGAACTTTGTCCAGATTTTCATTATTTTTCATACTTTACCCAAACTCACATGGATTTGTATGTGTGTGTGTGTGTACAAGATTTTATCTCGTATAAAAATAAACTGTTCTCGTGCAAAAAAATTACATCTATCTGATCATAGATACACATTGTATTACATAGAATTTCTCCGGTCCGATATCCTCTTACAAACATTGATTTCGTAAACACACTGAACAAAAAAGATGTGTCATGACCGACGACAGCTCCAAATGATAAGATGCTCTCGCACACACACACACACACACAAATGGTAAATAGACATGTATTCCTCCCCGCGAACACTAATCAGCAGTCGTATCTCGTTTAAAGTAATTTCTCGGTCAGTTCAGTGCCCATTTTGTCGACTCGTCGTGCGTTCGGAGGTTGCTGCACAGTTGTATCGGTTCGAGAAGGTTAACGTGCCGTTTTCGTCCGGTTAGAAGAGAGTGGATCTGGAGAAGAACAGGATTCCCGATTCGATTCGTATCGCGTGTTTCGATTGTTCGCATCTGTCGCACTCTCTGGTTCGTTAGCCTTTTTTTTTCTCTTCTGACGATTTGGAGGAAAAAAATCAAACGGTTCCGTTTGTTCGTTGTCAACGTGACACACGCGTCTGCTCGAACAGTAAGGTAATTATTTACATTGTTCTCATTTTCTTTTTGGGTACAAAGCGTTCACGTCTTGGTGCTGTAATATGTGACTGGATTTTTGTAAAACAGAATTATTAGTATTTGTCGGCATATAAAACAGAGACATTAACAAACATCCGAGCTCTAATTTACAATTGTTCGAAAATAAAATATCAAATTTAATAATATTTTTGAAAAGTTTATGAATTCGATTTTATACAAACAAGTATACATCTGTACTATAATTATATTGTGATAATGGCGTCAATTTTTAAACCGTAGAACACTTGCAAAAATATCTTCTTATCACTCTGAATCAATGCTTGTAATAGATTCAGGATCGCTTCTATATAATCCTGGATGATTTGTAACCATTCAAAAATGAACTTTTCTCTTACTACACAGACTATCAAAACTTTTCCTAGCAAACATTTTTTATTAAGTGATTACTGATCGTTTGTGATTCCTGATCATGGCTATTTGACTAACGATTCCATGCAGTTTCATGTCTATATCATTTATTATTCTTGATATTTCTATATTTTTCCCGTGTGATCAGAATCGAAACTCGGTCAGAAATCGGTGATTCTTTTCCACTCTGAGAGAGGAAAAAACTTCAAGTATGATTTTATAAAATAATCTTGCTATTAACTTCCTGTATGAAATTTGTCCAGATTTTAATCATTTTTCATACTTTACCCAAAAACGTACATGGATTTGTAAGTTTGGACTTATATGGACTTACTATGATCTTAAATAATCAATTGTCAATGCTTATCCCTTGTCTATAAAAAGTTACTTAATGAAAAATCGATTCTTTAATATTTAGTGTTTGAAATTTAACGATTTTATTATTTTTGCTATGACGAATCACTCAAGTAGATGTTACCACGACTAGTTTCAACTTTTGAGTCAACCAGGTAACTTGTAAATAAATATAAACAGACTTTATCTACAAGGATAACTTAAGAGTCGAAACTCATCATAGAATATAATGACTTGAACGATTCACAAGGACTTTCAGACTGTTAGAGCAGGATATTTGATTCCTCTTTCATGTTTTCATAAATTACTTATTTTCCCAGCCCATTAACCAGAATAATGTTTGGATCAATAATGTTCAGTAAATCATTATTGATTGTCACTTATGCGAATTTCGATTGTGATGTCTTGATATTCAGAGCGCCGATGTACATGAAGCTCGTTCTGTAATTATTTCATATATTTTTAAAAAAAATTTAAATTGTCTTCCTCGTTCATTTCGTATAACAATCTCAAACAGAATGATTTTATAAAAAAATAATCTCGCAGATTAATTGTATTTGTTTAGTATTCAGCGAACATTGAAAAGTCATACTCGAAAATTAAAATTGTTATTGTATCATAACACTTCGATATCAGTGGATATATTTAATTCTTTAAATGACCACGTAACGATTTGAGATTAAGTAATGTCAAAGTTTAGAGCGCGAACGGTTAAAAATAAAAATTCGGACTGAATCGAGACTCGTTCTTGTTCCGAGATGCATCACTCGAACCACTGGAAACTGTTCGTGTCTAAAAATCTAATTACGTTTGTGAATAGAATTTCATATAGATTTTTTTCTCATAAAGCCGCGTTCGTATTTTTAAAATAACAGTTTTAATGATTGTAGAATCAGCAAATAATACCAGTCGTTACGAGTTTCGTTTTCTGGTTATCAGAGAAAAAAGATGTGTCTTTTTCTATCACCGATAAGAGCTGTTACGCGATTTATATTCTTCAGTTATTGACTGATTGATTTCGAATGTCTGTTAATATTTAAATAATCATATTATAATTAATATTCAATTATGTATTGATAATTGATGGAAGGAAATTAAGTTTGCAATCTAATTAAACAAATGTGTTTGTATTAGTATTGTTTTACATCTGATATTTTTTTTCAAAAAATATATAAATTTATGAAGAGCATTAAAAAATAATATACCTATTATATATATATATATATATATATATATATATATATATATATATAAACCGTTTCTACTGCAATTTATTTGCAGGCAATATTGCCCAGGCACACAAATCAAACATTCTTGACGAGTGCGGCTCGTTATTGGCATAGAAAGCTCATGACTGAGCTGGACTCGCCATTTCATTAGAACGGGTCAATTTTTAGAAAAAAAAAATTTTTCTGTTTCGAAAACCACAAATTCTTCAAATCAATTTTTATTTCTGCTTATGCGTATTTCGATATCAGCTTCAGAATATACAGTTCTTGCAGTTTGTGGAAGAATGAAAAATTCATTCGTCACAGACTCAAGTATTATACTGTAATAATGGCGTCAATTTTTAAATCGTAGAACACTTGCAGAAATATCTTCTTTTCAATGCTTGTAACAGATTCAGAATCGCTTCTGTATAATCCTGGATGATTTCTAACCATTCGAAAGTGAACTTTTCTCTTGCTACACGGACTATCAGAACTTTTCTGATCAAACATGTTTACTAAATGATTACTGGTCATTTTTGGTTCCTGCTTATGGGCATTTCACTAACAATTCCGTGTTCTCAGAGAGGTAAAGAACAAAGTTATTTAAATTTTTATGCTCACTCTGCTCTTTCCATGATTTCAACACTTTAAAATAACTATTTGACACAATACGATCGAAAAAATATCTGAGCGTGGATCACTGAGAGTTAAAACCATAAAATTGACTTGAATTTGTTTCTATTCTGAGACGATTAATTAAGATATTTCATTGATATCTCAAACAAGTTTTAAAAACAATTAGGAATAAATAAAATCAGATACTAAAATGGAACAAATTTTTGAATTAAGGAAGTATATACAAAACTGAAAACAATTTGTTTAACAGCAATTTATTTCACATCATTTTTTTTTTGTAAAAAATAAATAAAAATATTAAATTTCAATTACAGTCTCGCGTGTCTTATAAACACTTCGAAGATGCAAATCAAGTGGATTTTCTGGTTTGTCCGGAACGAATTTTCGTTTTTGTTATCGGCATGCATTGAACTTGACATTGCCTGTCGCGTATTCGAATCCCATCGAACATCTTCGGCGCAATCGATCGAAATTAAACTCACTTTTTGTACTGTCATTTTCATTATACAATATCACGTGAATTGGTTGTGAAAGCTTGTTTTTATTTTCGATTCGATAAGAATAGAACGAGATAGACGACGTTATTAGAATTCTATGTACAAATATTTGTAGAGACATACGCCAGTGCTGATTAATTTAATCGTTTTTTTTTCTCCATGTAATAATTAAACATTGTATGATAACGACTTCTTTCAGATATAAATTGAGATATATTTGTGTTTCGATGTTTGTTTAATGTCTCAGACGGATTCTTTCGTTTTTTATCATAAATACGCACACACACATACACACATATGTATATATATATATATATATATATATATATATATATATATATATATATATATATAAGTAAGTGAGATCATAATTGTTGGGCACGGCAACAAAATAGTTCGAAACTCCAAATAGTCTGCTTTCCAAGAAAAAAAATGTTTTTATATGGATTATAAAAAATCCTGTGATAAAAATAGAACACCATGCAAATATTTTGTACATTTAGTATTAAAAAAAGTTGTATGTTTATGTAAAGTTGTTCTATAAATACGAAAGGTCTTTAATTCTTTTATAAATAGTTGTCCATTGCTGTACACAGGTAATCTCATCATTTTCACAGTTTATTTTTGGTGGAAAATTATTTTTGATTTGCGGTTGTCGTTGATTGAATCTCAATCGTTTTTTTAGTGTAATTTGAAACGATAATGGAACAAAAATGTCGTTTAAATGAGAATAATTTGTACTGATGAATTGTTTTATGGAATGATTTTTATAAAAAGGACCTTCTCACTCAACCCATAAACTACAGATATTTTGTTCTGATCAGAAATGAACATTAATTGAGTATTTATCATTTTTGATTGTCGTTCATGTGCATTTCGATGATGGTTCCATCATTCTCACAGTTCTAATATAAAGAAAAAGCTGTGCTTTTAATGGACACTGTTTAAATTTTTGTTACTCTTTCAAATGTTGTTACTGTCACCAATTACAGTAACATTTTCATTAGTGTCTTCAAAAACATTGTCCAGTGATGCTACCAGCTCTAATTGCACACCATACAGTCACTCTGCGTGGGTGTATAAGTCGCTCATGGATCGGTATTGGGTTTTATGATCCCAATTAACGCCTATGTTGATTGATTACATATCCATGCATGTCGAAATGAGCTTCGTGACTCATGATTAAATTACAGATGTTTGTTCTGATCAGAAATAAACATTAATTGATTATTTATCATTTTTGATTGTCGTTCATGTGCATTTCGAGGATGGTTCCATCATTCTCACAGTTCTAATGTAAATAAAAATCTGTTTTCAATGGACATTGTTTAAATTTTATGACTGTTTCAATTGTTGTTACTGTCAACAGTGGCAGTAACATTTCCATTAGTATCTTCGAAAAAATTGTCTAGTGATGCTATCAGCTCGAATTGCACACCACACAGTCACTCTACGAGGGTGAAGAAGTCACTTATGGATCAGTCTTGGGTTTTACGATCCCAATTAACTCCTATGCTGGTTGATTACATATCCACGCATGTCGAAATGAGCTTCGTGACTCATGATTAAATTACAGATGTTTGTTTTGATCAGAAATGTTTATTAATTGATTATTTATCATTTTTGATTGTCCTTCACGTGTATTTCGAGGATGGTACAATCATTCTCACAGTTCTAATGTAAAGAAACGGATGTAATTTCGATGGACATTGTTTAAATTTTGTTACTGATTCAAATGTGGTTACTGTCACCAGTTACAGTAAAATTTCCATTAGTATCTTCGAAAAACTGGTCCAGTGATGCTATCAGCTCGAATTGCACACCAGACAGTCACTGTACGAGGGTGAAGAGGTCGTTCATGGATCAATATTGAGTTTTTTAATCCCTATGAACACCTGTTTTGGTTGTTTACATATCCATGCATGTTGAAATGAGCTTCGTGACTCATGATTAAAATACAGATATTGGTTCTGATCAGAAATGTTCATTAATTGATTATTTATCATTTTTAATTGTCATTCATGTATATGTCGAGGATGGTTCCATCATTCTCACAGTTTTAATCCAAAGAAAATGCTGTGTTTTCAATGGAAATTGTTTAAATTTTTGTTACTGTTTCAAATGTTGTTACTGTCACCAGTGGCGGTAAAATTTCCATTAGTATTTTCAAAAAAATTGTCCAGTGATGCTACCAGCTCAAATTACACACAACACAGTTACTCTACGAGAGTAAAGTGGTCGTTCATGGATCAGTCTTGAGCTTTTCAATCTCCAATAACGGCTGTTCTGATTGTTTACATATACACGCATGTTGAAATGAGCTTCGACACTTATGATTAAATTTTCAAAAAATCGTTGTCTTCAATATTGTGTCGTGACATCTTGTTACTCCATTATTGACGGCGTTCGAGTCTCCATAATGAATTGCCTGTGTCTGTGTACACCACTGTCAAATTACAACTGACAGCTAGACAACAAACAAAATTGAGGGGAAAATCAAATCAGTCGAAATTCATTCGAACATCCCTGTATTTATTTTCCATAAATTTTGAAGATTGAAGTCCTCAGCGAAAGAGTTGATTTTTTTAAATTCTATATGCTTGTGTTACATGGTTGGCATTGATTTGGGCACGTTGATTCTTGACCAGTCGTTTAAAAATATAAATAATTAAGTATGTGGATATAACGAATAAAATTATTTGAGTTGTGTTGTTTTATTTCTATTTCAAATCTGTTTGCGTTTTTATTATATTTTTACAAGCGATATTTTCGAATATGAATTCGATATCTCGAGACCGAGCGTTACAAACAACAACAACACTTGAAAAAATAACTCAGAGACCCCCTGCGACTGTATGTAACGATATCTCGAATAATTATAAACTGTTTTTTTTTCACAAAAAAAACTATCCGTATTTCCGAGAAGCTATGAAAAAAATCGCCTTGGTATTAGAACACGCCAGCGACAAACAGTGCCTGGGAGAGAAAAAAAACATCGCACGGCCGGGAGCCGATAAGAGCCACAAGACCGAAGCATGATACCGTGCACCGAGTGTGGCGTTGGACGTCTCGCGGACTCGAATGCTGTGCGCGGATTCTCTCTCCACGCCGATACAACAGACGCGAATGTTTTTTTCGACGTTACTAATCCGTGAATATCGCAAATGACATAACCTCAAACGTTCAGGTCATATTTTTGTACTAACACTCGATGACATACATTTTTGCCAACGACTCTTTTATCCCCCGTCCGATTATCATTGTCTGTTTAATATCCAGTCGTAGTCGTGTTTATGGTGTTATAACAGCTGTTATCGAGTTATGACTAGCTCTCGGTGGTAATTATCTCCTTTTCGCGTCTCAGGCACAACACATGAATATATATATATATATATATATATATATAATACGTAAATAGTACTAGCATATCTTCTATATGGAACACTGAAATTATAATCGTGTTTGTTTGAAGAAAAGTTTGCTCTACATTATGATGATTGACTCATAATTCATGCAAAATAATGATCTTTTATTTATAACAAACTAAATCCGGATCAGATATTTTATAAACAACGACACAATATATCTGTTAATATTTTTAAAACAGTTCAGTGTTTCTATCAACATCAAAACGGAAAAGAATTGATTCATTAGTTCGGTGTACAAGTCAGGCGACTATAAAAAAAGACACCGAATTAATTTGCACACCTGATGTAATAACAATAATTGTGTTGTCATTATTCAGAGATGTGTGATAGTGGATAGATCACTGGCAGGTTCTGTTTTTATATTTTCTCTATAAGCCAGAATTCCGTATACGGTCTGTATAGTTAGTATCGTTGTATTGTGTTGAATTGTTTCTTCTTCATTCTGGTGACACACAGTATATAGTTTCTTTTTAGTATTTATTGTATAAATATTGCCATTTTTTCTGTTCTAATTTTTTCTGTATAAAGAAACGCACACTCTTCGAGAAATTGTTTACTTTGTCAGCTCATAGGTTTCAAGTTTGATTCATTAAATTTTGTTCTTAGGTATGTTTTATGTTTAAATATATTATGTTGTAAAAACCAGTAAACAGTTCTTTCTTTCTGTATTCGTTTCTATTTTTCTATCAATTTTGACAGGTTATATACTAGTATTTAAATATAATTTATTTTTACAGCCGAGTGTCAACTCAGCATGGTTTTTACAATTTTAATCGGTAATTTAAATAGTAAAATACATGTAATAATAATAATACATATAATAGTATATAATAATAATAATAGTAAATACTGTTCCGTACTGAGTAATTTATTAGTTTATAATAAGGGGTTGAATTAATTCAGTACCTTTTTATTTCCTGAAAAATGGAATACATTTTAATCTTCAAGATACCCCTCATTTTTTGTACAACTTTTCTCCATCTGACTGATAACTGACGAATCCCTTGTTTTGAAAGAAAGATGACGGTTTTGTGTCGATGAAAATTGTAATGCATTCTGCATATACAAGAATCACATTATTGTTACACGTATTTGCAACGCTTCCGGTAACAACATGCGTCGGTGAAAGGTCATTTTCTACCTTGCACCTTTTAAAAACCTATTTAGGATCTACCACGACACAATCACGATTGAACGGACATGCTTTGCTATATATATATTCGAATAATAGGGTACTACCAAACTTTACATAGTGAATTAAATAGATATCAAAGATATAATTAAACATCTGTTTTCTTTTTATCAAAATGTAAGTAGAACATTATTCAACTTTTCAATGCTGTAGGAAATTATACTTTACAAGTATCAAACCAGAAAAGACACAAACATAAATGGACGAAGCGCACCTTTTCTAAAATTTAAAATTCATTTCCTGTGATAAGTACAAGCTTTTTTATCCGAAATGTTTTCTCGTTTGTCCTTTTATAGATATACAATTAAGTCAATGTTTTGTTTCGTTACAGAAAAAAAACAATCTTACAACGTATAACAACAGTATGGAACTCTTGAACAAATATTATTTAATTGTATTCCATTTTTGATGTAGTTTTTATAAACAAACAGTCAATATTATATATATATATATATATATATATATATATATATATATATATATATAAGGTCATCACATAAGTAATACTGTTTTTTAAAATGTTTTGAAAAAAATAGACTTTAATTTTGATCGAAAATATGTATTCTGTTATTATTTACAACTTCTTCCTATCCCAATCTTTAATTTTCAATACCTTGACGATACAACTTTTTGGGCTTTGCATTAAAGAGAGAGTCGAGCTTCCTTCGGACATCACTCTCTCTGTATTGAGCCGTTTTCCATCGATGTAATTTTCGACAATTCGAAACAGGTGATAATCCAATGGTACTAGGTCAGGAGAATATGGTGGATGAGTCATAACTTTCCATTAAAAGTGCCGTAGTTTTTGAAGGGATTCGCGTAGCGTATGAGGTCGGGCTTTGTCATTGTGAAAAATTATCTCTTTCTGTTGACAAATGCTGGCCGTTTGTCATCAATGGATTGTCTTAGCCGTACCAGTTATTCACAGTACAACTCCTTTGTGATGGTTCTATTCTCTGATAATAGCTTGTAATTGATAATTCGTTCCATATCCCACCGAACAGACGACATAACCTTTTTTTGAATGAGGCACTCCTTTCCTGACTGAGAACAGTGTTTCGTTGCAGTCAACCCATTGTCTTTGACGTTTAATATTATTATAAACAATTCATTTTTTATCACAAGTAACAATTTTATTCAGAAACTTATCGTTTTGCATTCGGCATGAATGAGAAGTGCAAATGCCCACACGTTGTTTTAAATTATAAAAGGAACCCACTGTCTCAGCTTGGAAACTTTGTCAATCATTTTCAAGTGCCGTTAAATAGTTGAATGCGTTGATGCGAGCTTCTCGGATAATTCTTCTACCGTTGAACTGGGATTTTGTTTCACTAGTGTTCGCAGGATCGTCTAAACTTGAGGACGTGATGATCTTTCCTCATGTTTAAGACTGCAGTTCCTAGACCTGAATCGTTGAATTTATTAAAAATTATTTTCGTCCTCTGCTGAGACTAATAACATTCGAATCATAAATTTTCCACAATTTTTTCAATACAATTGTAGCGTTTCTGCTCTGACGACACTCCCAAAGCAAAATATGTCTGATATTCTCTTCTGACACTTCCAGGATAATTAATATTTTTTTTCTTGTAAATTTGCGCGATTACTGTTAATCTTCCACAATAAGGCTGAGAAAAAATTATGCACAATTGAGCAGTATATGCTTCTAATACGTTATTGCAATAATTACAAAATATTTCATCTTCTATTTTTACCTATATGAAAATACCGCATTACTTATGGAATGGGCCAATATATGTATATATATATATATATATGTAGCTGTGATAGGACAAGTGATCATACACAGCCGATAGTCGAAAGGTAGCTGTCAAGTCTTAGTGTTTTTTTTTTATATTTTAGAAGTTTTAATTAGGTAAAACCTGATTTTCGTTAGATGTATTAGATATATGAATATCATTTCATCGTGTCAGGTATTTTTGATAATTATGAGTGTTATATGAGCAAAAATAGAAGATATATTCGAGGTAATCTTATTATAACCGGTATAATCGTGTCCTAGAACTCTCACTATTTTTCAAGAATAAATACAAATATTTAATAGCGTTTCATCACAAACACACACACACAACATATATATATATATATATATATATATATATATATATATATATATATATATATATATATATATATATGCGTAGATTTACAACTGTATTTAGGACAAAATAATAATAGCGTTTACTCATAAAAAAATGTATGTCACATTGAGATAATTAATAAATAATCCTTATAAAGTTAAATATGTTTACACACACATGCATATACATATATATATATATATACATACATACATACGTACATATACATATACACACACACAAACAGACTACATTTGGAAACCACACTTTTTTTATCAGAAGTGATAAAATATAGTTTGTTATAATTCGGAGAACATTCAAATGCTGCTAATTATTTCATTCAGTGGTTTCATCAGTGTGTTTGGAATAGAATGATGTTTAAAATTCGTTAAATAAAAAAACGGTATATCTAGAATTGTTCGGTTTTTCACTATCAATAGTTAGAAGTGAGTTTTTCGTTCATTCGTTTATTATAATTAATGATAAATTTTTCGTTTCTGTCCATATGGAATATTAAGTAAACGGTTTTCAAGCGTTTGTCTGTGCTTCAATGTAGTTTATTTCCTTGGCGTTTTTTTTTTTTTGTAAAAACGTCCACAGTTAGTGAAACAAGTTTGGAAATCTGAATGATTGTAACAGTTATCAAAGAAATGTTAAATGTTATTAAATTATTTACACAATAATCTGGTTATGTTTGTACGTTGAAGAAGATGCACAATCGTAATGTTTGATAGGTTTAGTTGATTGTATTTAGACCCTTTGAAAAATAAAAAAAGAGTTTTAAAAAATCAATAGAGGAAGATTTGTTGTATCAAGACATTTAATACTTCTTGCATAAATTCAGACAGTTTATGCGACAAAACAATCTCATATATTGTTTTTTTTTTGCAGATATTGATATGGAATATTAAATAAACGGTTTTCAAACGTTTGTCTGTGCTTTAAAATAGTTTATTTCCCTGGCTTTTTTTTTGTAGAGACGTCCACAGTTAGTGAAACAAGTCTGAAAATTTGAATGATTGTAAAAGTTATCAAACAAATGTCAAGTGTTCAGATGTTATTAAATTATTTAATCTGGTTATATTCGTACGTTAAAGTAGATGCACAATTGTAATGTTTGATAGGTTTAGTTGATTGTATTTAGACCCTTTGAAAAATAAAAGAAGTGTTTTAAGAAACAATAGAAGCAGATTTGTTGTATCAAGACATTTAATATGTCTTGCATAAATTCAGACAGTTTATGCGACAAAACAATCTCATACGTTGTTTATTCTTTTGCAGATATCTGAAAATATTAAGAATCCACAACATCAGAAATCAAACGCACGTTCGAAAAAATGAATCCGACGTCACACCATTCGTCGAGACCTTAATTGAAGATAAATCTAACCGTAACTCGCGTACAATTGTGCACACCTGTCCTTCACCATCGCCTGCATACACATCCACACACACACACACATATACCGGTGAAAACTAGTGTTAATAACCTATAAAATTACGCTTGAACTTGACATCAAGGATAAAACTATCGTACGGGACATTGAGTAAAAGATCCCCTTGCCGTCGTACGGATCTGTGAATCGATCTCGAACGGAAAACTGGAACGAGGCTGAACGAGTCATAACTCACGTCGTCCTACCTGCACGAGATCTGCAACAATTACACACCACTTCTGTGTCACATCGTTTTTTAATCATCCGGTCAACATTTTACGGCATAAAAAATGGTAAGTCGAATTCATATTTCCCCGTCAATAATTTATGCCGATCTAGTTTCTCCAACACACTCTCCCAGTTTCGTCAGTTTTCAATTCTAAGCAAATAAAAAATAAAATTATTTCTGTTGATTACAAGTCTTGCTTGACATTCAACATTTCAATGATTCGATCGTAGACTCTACCTTTTAAATTTAATAATTATTAATACACTTTTATCACTAATGAAAAGGAAAACATGCAACAAATTAAACTTATTTACCGAACGATTAAGTTCTCAACGTATCTATTTTTTATCACATTTTTTTAAAACGTTTCTTTATTCTCTATGATTTGAGGTAATGTAATTTTTATGTACATGTTTTTATTTATATGTTGTTTTATGTTTTAATATGCTTTGTGTTTATTTCGATTACATAAATTATTTTTAATTTCAATTTTAAGTACATATTTTTTCTTCGAACAGTTTTATCAAATTCTAAGACGTATATCAATTGTAAACTTGCTTCTCTTTGAACTTTAAACGGTTTTTTATGACTGATGAATCTATGTTGTTATAGAAGATAATTTTGTTTCTTTATCATAATACACACACAAATACATATATATATATATATATATATATATATATGTGTGTGTGTGTGTGCGTGTGTATGTATACACATGCATAGTGTTATAAAAAAAAATCTTATTTAATTTTCTGAGCTACAAGTTTTCTATTAACTGTTTTTTATTCAAATTTATAAACTGATGATTTTTTTCTTTAATTTTGCATAAAGTTTCTTAATTACTCAGTAAATCTTTACGAATATAGAAAATCATTTTCAATGGACTCTTTTATAACGTTCGGCACTCATACATTCTGCGTTCGAATTAAGGGGTGATTCAAACGCGAGTGTATATACGGGGTGCGTTTTTGAATTGTACTTCTGGTCGGGCGCTAAAACGCCAAATAGCAACAACATTCACGAATATAAATTTCATTTTAATATATAAATATTATATATAAAAGGTCTGTAATAACCGTGACAAGCGAATCGATTCGAAAATTAGTCTTTTTATTTTTCAATATGGACTTTCTCGCATGTGACTTAAGTGTTAGTGTTGTGACTGTTTCTCGACGTCTCGCTGCAATAGGAAAGGCGAAAAAGGTGGACAAGTGGGTGCCGCACGAATTGACAGATGGTCAGAAACTGAGACGCTTAGAGGTGTGTTTTTCATTGATGATTCGAAACGATAGAACGCGATTTTTAAATCGAATCATTACTTGCGATGAAAAGTGGATTCTGTATGATAACAGAAAAAGATCTGGACAATGGTTAAATGCAAATGAAGTTCCAGGACACGCACCCACGCTGTCATTACACCAGAAAAAGCTTATGGTTATTGTATGATAGACAAATAAAGGAATAATCCATTATTCTTTTTAAAAACCAGGCGAAGCAATTACGGCCGATTCATATCGTCGCGAAATCGACAATATGAATGAAAAATTAAAAAAAGAACAACTAATCCTGATCAACAGATATGGACCAACACTATTGCGAGACAATGCTCGACCACACACATCTCGAATCACGATTTCCAAATCAAATTCATTAAATTAATAAATTTCAGAGCATCCCCCGTATTCAGCCAGATCTTTCACCGACACACTATCATCTTTTTCGTCACTCGGAATATTATTTAAGAAATAAAAAAATCCGAAACCAAACAGAAGTGATTCAAGGATTCGAAGACTTTATAAGCTCTAAAAATGTCGATTTTTATAAAAGTGGGATAAACAGTCTAACTTCTCGTTGGAAAAAGACCATTGAAGCTGATCGAGCTTATTTCTATTAAATGTATGTTGTTTTCTTAAAAATATTGCGTTTTAATTCTCGCCTACAAATTCCGCAATTTCATATGTTACACCCTAATACTTATGTACAACTCTTGAAAATTTCAACGAAATGTATTAATTACAAAAGTAATTATCGCAGTTTCGATGCACATATGTTGAAATATTTTTATGTCATTAAAATACCCCGTTTTGTATGAAGGTTTTATCAAAAATTACCCTATACGAATGTGTTAATACATCTTATTCGATTTGTATTAACGTTTTCTTTTTATATCGCGTGTTCTATTTCCTCTCAATTTGATAGTGTCGTATCTACTAATTATAAACGTGTCGACCTGATTATTAAACGGGGGTTTTCATTTCCGTACCACCATTAATGTCATAATTCGAGAACCGACCTTGCCTCATTTTCATAACCCAGTAAAATATAATCATTTCTTCGGAACTCTTATTTGTAAATAAATATTAGTCAAGGACATTAAACTTATCTATGTAATTCGGACATACCATCGATATAAAACAACGATTTCAATATTTGATCTTTAAATTTGTTCTGTACTCGAGGTCATCCTCTGTTCTTTTCAATACGGTACTATGTGTGTTTTTTCTGTTTACTACAAGTTTTTCGTTCTGGCGACAAAAAAACCCGCACGTTCGTTCGATCACTTGGAAAAATAACCATCGCAGTCGTCTCGAATATCCGTTTCAAAGTCACAAAACGCACAGTGGCAGTCGTTCATTGAAAAGAATAGAAGTGTGTGTACACACTCGCAGCGTGATACGTGTGTCATGGGTCGGTGACCTTTTCTAACAATAAAGTAAATATTTAATAATGTACAGTCAAAATATTTGTTTTGATGAGACACAGTCGCACGCAGTTGTACATGTGTTTATTGAATCTCTGTGTGTGTGTGTGTGTATGCATACATTTTATGTCTTCTTCTTGAAGTTTGCGAAAAGAAATAATTTTCATCAATCTTGTTTATAGACCGAATAGTCTAAAGTCTATCAAACACATTCTGAGAATTGTACATTCGACCTTGGCCTTTTTCCATTTGTCTTGTACAATGCTCTGATTCGCCACAATTAAAGACACATTTGTTTACGATTTGATTTGAAATATTTTTCATACTTTTCATATGAACCGTGGTGCACACATACAAAAACACACACACGTTGTGTACTACGAGGACGGTTTGAAGAGTAACATGGTTCGATATTAGAGACAGCGTCTTCAGCATTTTACAACATCTTCAATTCTAAAGTGTACTTTATTTTTCGGCATAATCTCCTCGAAGGTCGACCCACTCACTCCAACGATTTCCTCCCGGATGTTGGTTTCTCGGACGTCTTCATAACAGTAGTTTTCAGCCTCTGTCGTCCCTTCGTTCGATCCAAATCGCTTCCAGTCAAGAAAATCACGAGTGTTGGGAACAGACTGAAGTCCTAGCGAGCCAGATCAGGCGAATACGGTGGATGCGGAACGATTTTAAACTTCAGTTCGGTCATTTTTTGCCGAGCGATGACTTGAATAAAAAGGTGCATTGTCATATTGTAACAGCATTTTTTTTTAACACAGCATGTTTTCTTAACCCCTCCGGAGCGTTTTTCCGCGATTGCTGCCTTCAACTTCTCGAAAAGTGCTGCGTAGTATTGATCAGTAACTGTTTTCCCTTCTGATGTTGTCGGTCGAGAGAATTCCTTTCAAATCCGAGAAAACTGACGCCATCAGCTTTTCCAGTCGAGTGAACCGTGTCTGCCTTATTCGGAGCCGTTTCACCGCGTCAAGTCCATTGTTTTGATTGTGGCATGTAATAGCGAATCCATCTTTCATCCATGATCACAAGACGTCGCATGAGATCCGTTAGATTCTTCTTAAACACTTCCAAGAAGTCGGCCGATGTTCGTGTACGAATTCGTTTTTGCTCCGCGGCGAGAAAACGCGACGCCCGTCTTGGGAAAAGGTTTTTCATACACAATTCATTATCCGAAATGAAATCCGTTCGCTCGGTTGAGATGCCTGCGACCTCTGCTGTCTCGCTCACTTTCACTCGTCGGTCAGACAAAACCATATCCTGGACTTTATCGATGATTTCTGGCATGACATCCGTCTCGAGTCTCCTGAGCGTGGACCCATCTTCGATGCTAGTTCTGCCACGTTTAAATTCATTCGCCTCAAGTCGAGTGGTTTCTTAAGAAGAACAAGATTCGACCAATGTAGGAAATATCCTCTCATAGATTTCCTTCACAATTTTCATTTCCAAAATGAGAACTGGATCACGCCTCGTATTCCGATTTTATTCATTTTGCACATTCGCATGAAACGCTGAATTAATGGTAGAATGACTCGCAACTTCATATGCGTTACTAAAAGTGATTGAATTATATGAAAACTTATACACCTACCTCTCCCCTCTCCCTCAACGTGTACATAAGCCAAGTTACTCTTCAAACCGGCCTCTTACTATTTAAACGTTATCAGTAGACACACAAAATCGACCTACGTTTGCCCGTATGTGTGTATATTGGCACATTATCAAAATTCTGTACTGATTTTTACATACAGAAATCATCATACACGATTTCTCACGAATATAACGTCAAGTACGTGCTTCTATTTATTTAATTGTGTATCTATTTATTTATTTATGAAAAAAACTGGAGCCAGCTGGTTCACACAAGTAAATGTTCTAGAATGATTGTTATTCGATTTGAGGACGAACTGTTTATGAAAATATGTTTTTTATATGAATACTCTTTTAAGCATATAACTTTCATTCTATCATGATATACAGATGTAAAATCAATTAAATGAATTTGAGATTAACGGATGAAGACTTGAATGTAACAAATAAAATCTAATTTTTCGTGAATTCCAAAATTAACGTTTGTGTTTGAATTATTATCATCATTATTGCAGATACAATTATCATCACATCACAATTTAAAGTCGTGCACTTTATACCAAGGGCGAGCAAACTGCGGCCCGCAGAGCTACCCTGTGCAATATTGGGTTTCATAGCCATTTTTCCTAAATTTTTATATTAATAATCTATAATGGTATGGTATACACCAATATCAGAATATGTGATACATAAACAGGCAGTTTACATTATATTTTCAAACATGCACATACATTGTGTCCAAACTGCTGTTTAAAGTGACTCTACGGTTAAGGACAATCCTTAAAAAAGATCTGAAACTGAACAGATTTGTTAATTAAGACATGATAAATGCAATAAAAACAAATTCGGAACGGGTTACGGTATAAATTTTTGAGAAAAATATCTTTAAAAATGCAAAAATGACTCAATCAACGTGTCTTCAACGAGTGGAGATTAAACATGTTCTACTTTGGTGAGTAGGACTACTATATAGTTGTATTTTTTATTTATGGTCGGTAGGAAAATAATTGCGGTTATATATATATATATATATATATATATATATATGAATTTGAAGATCATAAACCTGTAATTATTTTCTACCAGCCTAATAGATACAGTTTTGAAATAACATTTTCTGTGGCTCTTGAACATCCAGAAAAGTATTATATGTGGCTCTTATTATCGAAGAAGTTGCCCACCCGTGCTTTATACACTCTGCAAGCTAACTGCAAAGATAAATCTTTTTTTACTTAGGCCATTCTCGAAACACTGAAGATTTAAAATCATAAATTACTAGCGCCGTTTGATTCGTTCTGTTCAAAATTTGTGTTAATCAATTAAAGAGAGTTAACATGTATTTGAATGCAGATGGAAAACATTTTCAACATCTTTCATAACGCATTGTCTTACAAATAATTTAATTTTTAAAATAAGTTTTTATATTATATCAGTATATACATTGGTTGTATTTTATTTTGGTTATCATATATTTTCCTTTGTGTTCTAAACACATCGATATTAATTCATTTCATTTATTTAAAATATTTGAATTTTGACAACTCTCTCTCTCTCTCTATATATATATATATATATACATATACATATATGTATGTATGTGTGTGTATATATATATATATATATATATATATATATATATATATATGTATATAATGCAAATATTGATTAAATATATTTCCTTGTGTCGATTTTCACATGAATGCGTTCTTGGCACATTTCCATTTCGACTCTTCATCCTTTTTATTAAATTAATAATATTTATTCATCTTGGAATCTTCACTTTTTTTTTATTTTCTTTAAATACTACTATCCTTTCTCTTAATATGCGCATATATTGCATATATTTGTTTATTTTTTCAAGACAGAATATCCTTGATGTTATATAAATATCAAATTAAACAAATAACTATCTAAAAGAGATCAATCCGGAAGAAATTAGAGCCGTCGATTACACGACCAAACATAATAATCTTTTGCAGTGTACATTTAACGTTTGTCCTACATTTACATCTGGTACAAGGTGAGCACGATTCCTTTAGGGCAGGACATCTGGACCGGTCACGGACGGACGTTCAAGAATCACCGATTATCGGTGTGTGTGTGTGTGTGTGCGTTTTTTTTTCTTTTTTTTCCTACAGAATAACATCTGACACGAGACACTCGTGAATTTTGATTTAGCAGTTCTTTGACCTTGCGAAGAGTAAATTTCGATAAACGTCTAGTATGGCATTTCGGTCCGTCGTTATGTGTGTACGTCGTGTACTTTTTTTGTGTTTGTTTTGTCGATCGATTGATCGACGCGCGACTTATCCTTGGATGTTTATGTAGAGGCGTGGACCGCGTACACAATTTGTGACGACGGTTTTTTTTCATGAAAAATGCATTATCCATTCTCATTGATGACATTCGTATACAAATCCACACACACACACCTGTATATATATATATATATATATATCTCGAATTGCCAAAACAGAGATATATGTGTCAGTATGTTCCATATATGAAAGTATCTTTTGTAGTTAACAAAATGTATGCCAGGGATAAGCAACTTCTTCGATAATAAGAGCCACATATAATGCTTTTCACACATTTTGGAATGTTGAAGACCCACAGAAAATATTGTTTTAAAATTATATTTATAAGTAATAAAAAGGACAACTATATAGTAGTCCTACTCAGTAAAGCAGAATATGTTTAATCTTTACTCGTTGAAGACTTTGATTGAGTCTTCATTTTTGCTGTTAATAGTTTAAACACAGTTACGCTGTTTAGAAACAATGCATATGGATGTTTGAAAAGAAAATGTGAATTACCCGTTTATATATAAAATATTCTAATATTGATACACACTATACTATAATGCTAGAAATTATTAATATAAAAGTTTAGGAAAGATGACAATGAAACCCAATATTGTCTCGGAAGCCGCATAGGGCAGCTTTGGCAGCCACAGTTTGCCCACCGTCGATGTATGCCATTAAATAAATAATTCAAATATATTCACACGTATTGACAGTCATTCATCCTACAATACTATAAATGAAACCATTCCGCATTATATGTTTCACAAATGAATTGTTTTTTCACCCTACAAACCATATACAGAAAATTATGATTTTTTATTTAGTTGTCTGAAGATGACATCGACATTTAAATGCCATTATTTATATAAAAAAAACAATCAGAAATGATTTATTGAACGTCTTTCCTTTGTTGGTGGACGTAGCTCTTTTATTTTTTAATATTTTTGCACGGTTTTTTCGATAAAATGATCTCGATAAAAGTACCTTCCATTAAAAAAAAATCGTTTTATTGTTACTTATGTGCTCAGAGGAAACAAATTCCGAATTTAAACTTTTTTCGTGCCTGTAGGCAGGTGTGTAGCCCTTTCAGCAGATTCCATGATTTGTGAAGGCTGTAAATTTTCATAAACAAAAAGAATACGGAAGGTCCTTGAATAATCGTTCATCTTACTATAGATTGATTAATATTTAAAAAATTATATATATATATATATATATATATATATATATATATATATATATAATTTTTATGTATGTGTGTGTGTATAAATTCCACATAATTCCAATTTCGTATCTCGGTTTCATACAGTGTGTACGTTTATTTGCATAAAAAATAACTTACTAAACAAATAAATATGCTTTAATTGCACATACATCGTACGGAACGACCTTGTGTACAAACGTTCTGTTTATCTACGAGGCGACCGTTTCCGCTGTCTGAGACCGCAGGTTCTCACACGTCATCCATTTGTGTACGGACTGAAATCGTTCCATGTTTGTTTATTTATTTATTTATTTTTCGTTTCAAAATACGATTAGGTGTTGGACGTGTGTCCGTTATTTAAGATACGTCGTGACTGTTCGGACAGCCACGGTCGTTTTTTTTTTCGCTATTCGAGAGCACGAATCGAATGATTTCCGGTGTCGAATCGGATCTCAGATGTGTTAATTGATTGTATTGAGATGAGGATGATGTGAATTACGCGGATAATTGCTTTGATTGGTCTTTTGAAATTATTTAATTATCGTTGAAATACTTGAAGTTCATTTCATATAAGTGAACGGTTACTGTTTTGATGTTTTTGTCAGAATAATGATAAGTGTACCTGCTTGAGGAAGAAGAAGTCCCGGCGGCAAGGATTTCTTCAAGGAATTAATATATATATATATATATATATATATATATATATATATATATTTGTGATAAAGTCGTTCCTTTACTCTATTTCTGAAGAATATAATCGATGAAAAGTTGTTTATGAAAATACAATGTGATGATTGTAAGAAAATTTAAATAATATTTAAAAAAAGTTATATTTAACACTAGAACAGTTAAGACGAAGCTATTTCTACCGGAATCAGTCAAAATCACTGATCTTTAAAAAATCCGTAATAGTAGAATATTTTTATATTTATTGACTTATTAGTTTCTTACAAAAGGAATTCCATGTTATGTAGAACATTTCTGGTATTACATATTAACCGATTTGAGACCATGTTCCCTAAATGACGATCGGCACATTTTATCGCTTACACATCACTAAGAATAATAAACATGGTAAAGAATATATTTGTTGGTAAAAAAAAATAAAATAAATTTTCATTTCAAAGTTAAGTTATCCTTATAGTATAAAGTAAATTGTTAGGTATAAAAAATTACAATTTGTTTGTGAAAAAAAATGTTTATTTTTTTTATATTTATAAATCAGGAATTCATTCCGAATTTTAAACAAACTAGGTCGAAATTTATCAAAAAAATGTCGTAAATTAATTAATATCTTATTTCTTTTCAACACAAATCTAACCCCACTGATTTAATTCATATAAAGTGTTTTTTTTTTAAAAAATAAAAATAAAAATGAGAATTACTGTGTAAAAACAAAATATATTTATTAATGTTTTAGCTTCAGTAACGCTCGTTGAGTGTGAATGTTCAGCTTATAAATGGTTAATAGATTTGATGTGAAGAACACTATTTTGTTTCCGTTGTAATTGTGGTTAAAAGTTTGGTACTAGGTCAGTTATTTATCCTTCACTGATTTATGAGAGGTTTGAACCTTTATTTGATTTCGAAATAGAAGCTCGCAAAACTGAACAGCTTCATTCGAGATGAAAACAGTTTGTCTCTTTGAATCTTTCTCTCAAAAATCAATCTTCGAGTCTACAACCAGTAAATTCGAATGTTTGAAACAGAAATATATGTTGTAGGCAGTTCATAAATTATAAAAGAACATTTTGGAAAAATTTAAAGACCTGTAATAATAAAACAGCATAAACTTGTAAAATTTACTCGTAGCCAATCAGTATTCCTCCTTTTTTTGTCAAGTCCCGTCCCGGCAAATATGCTGGTCTTTTGGTCGAATATTGATTGTCTACAAGTAAATTTTACAAGCTTATAATGTTTTATTGTTACAGGTCTTTGAAATTTTCTTAGATATTAGAGCTTTTATTGAGGCGCCTGTTTTATTAAAAAAAGAGTATTGCATTTTTTATTATTATGAGAACAGTGAGAAAAATGAGAATGAACTGGAAATTCAATAAAATATTAAGAAAAAACTATGTCCTTTTTGTCAGCCTTTCGAGGTTTTATCCATGGTCATTTAACATTTTTATTTATTTGAAAAAATTATATTTATAGCTATATTGTTTGATTTCTTTATCGTTATTAAATATAAAAAATAGTGAATAAATAAATAATTTAATTTGTTATATGTAATGTATATATATATATATATATATATATATATATATATATATATATATATATATATATATATACAGGCATCCAAAAAATATATACACACTTTGATTAATCATAAATTTAGTATTTATTAAGATATAACGAAAGTTAAAACTCCAAATTAAAGAAGACAGACATAGATTTTTTTAGTTATCGCAAGTGCTCAAATTGATGTCCTTTCTGGTTCAGGGATTGCTTATAACGTGGATCATTGAAATCGAATGGTTTTGTTTGGTATTTGGGCGCATTTTCTTTCAATGGATGCTCTCATTTAATTAACTGCTGCCGGTTTTGTTCTATAAACATTATCTTCGATGAGTCCCCATAAAAAAGTCCATTGTTTTGAGGTCCGGGGAGTGCGAGGGGCATTCAATGATACCTCTACGTCCAGTCCAGCTGTTCTGAAAATTTTCATGTAGATAGGCTCTTCATGGTAACGAGGAAGCGGGCCATCTTGTTAGAAATAAAAGTCTTCCTCATCTCTGAACACCTCATATAATGACAAATTCCTGCAGCAGGTTCAAGTAAACTGCACCGGCTCCACAGTGCTGCCGAAAGAGAATGGTCCAATTAGACCGCTTACTGGCAATCCACACCACACTGTAACTCCTGGCTAATTAACATGATGTTCTCCTGTAGCATGCGGATTCTCACATGCCCAGTAGCTGTAATTGTGGCGATTGATTTAAGTGTGTTTTTCTAAATGGTCTTTGCATTTCAAATTACGTTCTCACACTTCCAGTACCACTTCAGGATAAATTTCCCTTTTTCGAAATTTAGCCTATGATAAGCCATTATTTTAAATCACTTACCTAAAAAATAAAGAAAATTAAGAGTTATGGACTGTTGAAATATGTATACATTTTTGGGACACCTGTATGTATATATATATATATATACACATACGTACACATACACACACATGTATATGCATGCAATCGTCTCGCTCGAATGACTTCCACGCTACACATTTCAATGCCAAGTTCGTACATCAGAGGACACATTTAATGTCAAATTTGATAAACGTCCAAGATAAAATCCGCAAATTATCTCGACCGCTCAAAGTTTGTGTTCCATGTAACGTGGCCTGCATTTTTAATCATTTCCTGATAAACATTAATTAATTAATTAATTAATTAATATGTTTTTCTGAAATCGATTTTCTATAACTGCCGCTTCGTGATTTCGTGCCGCTGAATAATTAAATTGTCTTCAATATTTTACATAAATCCTCTTTCTGTTACGTTCACTTTTTTGATATATGCACAGATTGAAATATTTCAATAAACTGGAATAATGCATAAAAGAAACGGTAATTACTGAACGATGAAGCGAGTATCACGGTTTCAAGATTACTGTTCGGTTCTCAGATCGCTTGTAAGATTCGTATTAAGTATTTAATTTGATCTTTCACTGTTTGTTTGTTTGTTTTTATTCCTGGTTAATAAAAACATCTGTATGTATACAGGCGAGTGAGAGTTTTCTTTTTTGTGTACATGGTTATTAGTGGATCGAGTCAGCCGTATAATTCGCTACGTTTTTGCACTCTGAACGAACACATTCTTATGCAAATTGTGAACAGGAAGTCATAATCGATTGAATTCCTGTACTGCAACGCACAAGTAAACGACTGATTGCGTTTCGAACATTAGTGAAATTAAATAGTTTCCTGATTATAAATATTTTTTCCAACGTATCTCTCATCGTCCTTCCGACATGTATCGGAAATATGTTTATCTGTACGATTATAATAATCTGTACAAGGACAGATCTGTATTTAACGGTTATTTTCGGTATTTTGTTATTATCGAATTTCACTTTCGTTTAATGATTTTGTTCGTGAAATGTTAAATGAACGAAACAAAGACTATTAAAAAATAAATTCAATAGAAAAGTACAGTGGACGGGTTTTTGATTCTTAAAATATTTTCATTTCGAAAAGGTTCTCTTATTTATACAGAGAGACAAGAGTTTCACGAATCGATTCTTTTTCAGCCCACAAGCTGAGCGGTTTGTCGGGTGGAAAAAATTCATCTGTGAAATCTAAGTATTAAAACTGTATTGAGATCAAGTAGATTTCATTTTTCAGCAGTATTAAGTGTACTTTTCATTTGATTTATATTTAATTAACAACGCGGTGTTTACCTTTACTGCTTGGATTTAGAAACAGAAATGGTTACAAGAATTGATTTTAAATCGTCGAATTATGTTCAAACAAACAATACACGTTCGGAATTGTTAAATGGACTATAGGTGATTGAACCTTCTTTCTTATCCTATGACTTAATGATCATTGTTCTTATGAAATTTTAACTCGGAAGGAAATGTGCATAAATCAACTTAAAACAGGATTCGGAACCGTAAATAAAATAAATGGGACTGGTACGACTCTGCTTTCTCATACCTTAAGTTCTTCAGTCGAATAGTCTTTCATTTGGGCATTCTATGAAAGCTCTTAACTCGCCGAAGATCTAAATCAGTGAAATATGAGTTATGGGCTTCTTGTCCAGCACTTCAATAACAAATTTACTGCATCCTTGAGGAAAACAGTTCAATTCCATTCAGATACACACTGGATCAAAAAAATCTCCATACAGCTAATTGTAACAAACATTTTCGCTTATTTTATTCTGAACTGTTTAAATTTTTAAAAAACTTTTTATGGTTGATTGTAACCTAAATAGTAACTTCAATGAGCCACCATGAAATTAACCATATTTATATGTTATTTAAAAATTAATATTATGTTAAACAACCGCTATCTCACTAACAGGCGTCAAAAAAGTTTCCATACACTCGGAATTATTCTATCGGATTTACTCATTTGTCGTCGGGGAAGTCCCCATTTCACTGGTTTGGTTGTTAGTATGCTAAAGGGTATCAGTTTCCAATTTAGTTTCGCTTAGTGTGGTTGAAATATATCAGCCTTTCAATGGAAATACCTTTGTCAGTTCGTGAATTATCAGTTTAAGATCTGAAGGACAATCTTTGAGGAAGATAGCAAAAACTGTAAAGAAATCACATGCAACAGTGCAATATATAGTAAATAAACATAAAAACTGAAAACAATTAAAAATAAACCGCATTATGGTCGACCGAGAAAATTAGACAATATACACAGACGAGCTATTCTCGGAACTGTACATGAAAATCTTAAAACAAGTGCTCCTGAGCTCACAAACGTGCTAAAAAATGAATACAAAATAGAAATTGTACCCTAAACAGTAAGTGTACCCAGTGTACTCGAATGTGTACCTCGAAAAAAGCCTTATATTAGTAAGAAAAATAAAATACTAAGATTAGAATTTGCAAAAGTAAATGTTAATAAGCATCCATGCTTTTGTAAATCAGTTCTGTTCACTAATTAGTCGAAATTTAATGTTTCTGGCTCTGATGGAAGGATTATGGTATGAAGGGAAAAAAACGAAGAGTTGAAAACTAAAAATTTGTGTTAAACTGTTAAGCATGGTGGAAGTAATCTTCCAGTCTGGGGGTCTATGAGTGCTTCAGGAGTTTGCAATTTGAAATTTATTGAATGTACAATGGACCAACACGTATATTTGGATATATTGAAGGAAAATTTAATATCTAGTGCCCGAAAACTCGAACTTGTGGAATCATTTCTCTTCCAACAAGACAAAGATCTCAAGCGTACAGCACGACAGGTCAAGGAATGGCTTATATATGTATAATGTACCAAAACAACTTCATACACTCCCACAATCACCAGATATGAATCCAATAGAGCATTTGTGGGAAGAAATAGGAAGAAGAATTAGAAAACGTACCATTCGAAACAAAGAACAGCTGAAAGTTGCCATACAGGAAGAACGGAATTCCATCGATTCGGATGTAACAAATAAATTTATAAATGGAATGAAATATGCTGGAGGTGATAAACGCAAAGGGTGGTTCGACAAGTTACTAATTTTCCAAAAAGACTAAATAAATACAATTCATGTATTTTTAATAAATAATTACCGTGCCTATTAAGTGTATGGAGACTTTTTTCGGTTTCGAATACTGACTTTTATTATTGTAACTTGTTTATTGAGTTTACTGTTCAATAATATAATATTTTCTTTGTGTCGTTCCCATTGTATGGTTACAAAATATATCTGATCTGCATATTTCCATAATAAATAAATTATTATAGTTATTACAAACAAAAAACTAAAATTGTCACAAGTGTATGGAGACTTTTTTGATCCAGTGTAATAATAATTAAAGGTTTTTTTAGGCGAGGGAGATGTTTCAAAATTTCCGAGTGCTTAGATACATCATCGAACCAACTGTATTTCGTGCGTAAACCGTTCTTGACATCCACGCGACGTGTAGTTCCTTAAAAATAGGTTAAAACAGTCGTGCGTCGACAGGAATTCGTGTAGAATAGAACAAAAAAGAATACACGAGACTAGTACAGCACTTATCGCGACTTCCTGTTCTATCACCGTGTAAGTCATTACAAACGCTCGACCCAGATATAAAAATAAACAAACTCATAGACTATATCTAAATGCAAACATTGTTTCTTGGAAAAAATGTTCTCAACTTATCGTCACACGCCGAAGAATTCTATGTAATCTCAATACACGTGACTAATAATAGTTGTACTTAAAAATAACACGAATGATAATTTTCTGTCACCGAAATAACGTTACTATTTTTATACACACGGGCGCGCGTGTACGTTTTCCACGGCCAATTCAATAAATCGATTGGAACGTGAAAAACATCCGTGCTGGAAAAGTGTCCGCATGGAGGTGTAGAGAGCTGGCGCGTATCGTTTTTCATGCTTGAAAAGTGTATTATAAATAAATAGTAATGTGATAGCATTTGCATTTCGTGTTTATTCTTTCCACTGAGAGAGACTTAGAAAGACTTTCACTCGAGGAAAAAAATTTTATTGAATTCTCGGTGTGTGGTAAAAACCATCCGACATCCGCCGTCACAATCTGTCGACTGTTTATCAATATTAAGTTTCAAGTACAAGTTCGTTTCTCTTGTGAGAATACAGTGTGGTAAAAATGATATACGGGGAGCTTGTGAAGCATATTTTTTTTATTAAAAATATTCTTTTCATATTGGTTTTTGATCGAAAATAAATCACAGATAACACATGCCACAACAGTAGAATTAAAACTTATATATTGGTCTGAAATCGAACGCGCTAACCTACTTATAAAAGCGGATTCAACTTTCAAGGTTTAATAAATTCACTACATATATATATATATATATATATATATATATATATATATATATATATATATATATATGTAATGTGTGTATTGAACATACATTTATTCAACATTAAATATTAGGCATTTGTTAAGAACTCAAAAAGGGTTTATTAATCTTCGATTTAATCATTGCAAAACTTCTTAAAAAGGGCATTTACCCCTCTCTGAATTATCCACCACTTACTGATTTGCACTTGTCTTAACAACTTTTGCATTTAACAATTTTAATTTTACATTAATACCCGTTGAATTTATTCAGATCCAAACTTGGAATAATTATCAACAAACCATTTAAACAGAACAACCACTATCCTTATTTATTGATAAACGTGCCTTGAAATCGAATTAAAGCTTATGAAACATCCAAGCTCATTTAAAAAAAATGTTTTTTAAAAGATCCAAATTTAGTCCCGACAAAGCTTCCAAGTTCTCAAATTTATTTTCATTCGATTATTCTGTAGTAACAAGATTATAATAAATTTCGATACGAATACTTTTTGTTGGTCTTAAATAAGGTATAATTTTCTTATTAAAACGTTCTATAATTTCTTATTCTTCACATTGATCATCCGTCTGTGAATTTCAAAACTGACGCGATTATCTGCAGAGGAAACATACTGAAAATCTGACCTTTTAATCGAATCATTAATTATATATTTATGTTTGTGCTGTAATAAAACATGCCGTTTAATTTATAAACGTTCTCGTATAGTAAAATTTCATATCTTTAATAAATGTATTCCTAATTAGTCTTTTCTATTCGAAACATGAGTATGAACTCATGCCTGACAGTAAAATCACCACTGTATTCTTCGGAGTAGCCTAGTGCCAAAGCATGAGAGTTTGAATTAGTAGTTAAGAATCTATTTTATTTAATTTTCCATTAAATCTCATCATCGAGCAATGATATAAGGTCTGAAAGCTGTTAAACAAACTCTTCCTCCAAAATCGATTTCATTTTATTAACTGCAATTGTTTTGATGGCATCCAAATCTTCATAAAGTCGTTCTTTCATTTGCATCTCGATTTTTGGGAACGAAAAAGGCCAGTCAGTACTAAATTTATCATAAACGATGGATGATTAAATGCGCAAGTCATTTTTTATTCAATAATTGGCAAAATAATGTATGTGTGATCAGAAAGATTATCATGAATGAGACACCACACGCCTGTTCAGACTATCTTGTGTCTGAGACGTGTCATTCGTTATATTTTACACTATATACGTTTTTTTTTATTTCTAGATAATAAACTCTATTCATTATTAGTCGTTCCAGAACAAAAAAAAGCCAATAAATATTTTGAACATGATTTTTACATTCTAACTTTTGATGATAGCTGCTGCTTATTCGGACGAATTCAAGCCGAAGAGTGGTATCTTGCCTGTGTATATTAAACTATCGAAACGTCCTGTTTTCTTACCAGCCATAATTGTTTTTAAATTTTTGTCGAGACGGCGGCCGTTTCGACGATTTTATAGCTGCACGCCACTCGCTATTCTTTTTATTCGGGCGAGAAAGTGCTGAACAAAACGAGAACAGATTTTTTTGTTCAAATTCTGATCGATTCATATTTGAATACCTGTTCAGATTCGAACATACCAACATATTATTTTATTATACTTTCTTTACATGAAATCTGTCCGGGAACTTTTTCTCTATCTTGTATTTTCATTGTATTTAAAACTCAACAGATATGTTTATCAATATAATTCTAAGCAGATATATTCACAGCTAGTAATTATGTTACATTTTTATAAACACAGATAATTAAATATGTATTAAGATATTAATTGAATGGATAATATTGTAAGAATTAACAAAGTAGTTCTTTTTAAAAATGAGAATTTCATCATTACAGTAATTTATTTATCAGACTAATAATAAATAAATTAATTTATATGTTTGTCATGTGTTATAAATTAGTATGTGATATTATTCAGTGTTAGTATCATCAATTTTAAGCACCGTTTCCAGGTTTCCACATTTGATTTGTCGAAATCAATGAATACTTTTATTCGTCGGTTGAAATGTTCTAATTATCGCATAGATTAATAAAAAAAAAACTATAACTGTGTATTAATTCTTATTCTTTATACAAAGTAAGACCCATTGTTCATTCTCGATTTTTGATATTTTTGAATTTCAAGTAATGAACAACTCAAGCTGAAACACGTTGCTCGGTCCGTCGGCCATAAACTTATATAATCATCATAAAGTTCGAATTTTACAACGGACTTCGAAGATTTTACATCCGTGTCGCACGTTTGAACAGAATGCATCTCGTTCAGGTCTTCTTGGACGGGCAAACGTGGTGTGAAATTAGTTCGTTTCGATAAACACGAACGAGATTAGAATCTCAATAAATATTTTGTAACAAATTCGAAACGTTTCTGAGGCTAATGTTCCCATTCGTCACGGTCAATATATTTACATATAAACATACACACACGCCCATATATATATATATATATATATATATATATATATATATATATATATGTGTGTGTGCGCGCACAATACAGAATCAAACCGTTCGCATATGGCGGAAACGAAACGAAATTGACCTCCCGGAACAAAGAAATATAATGCAGTTTATTAGCATCGCTTCGTTCGAATGGTGAATTACACGTACATATTTCAAGGTGGACATCTTGGAGACCTTCGTCGGCCGAGATGTGCAAATAGACGGTCGTTGTCGAACGCATTTGTTAACTATTTGATATATATATATATATATATATATATATATATATATATATATATATCCGTTTTTGTGTGTGTGATTATTGTTCACATCTGATTTGAATGTCAGTTCTGTGTTAGATTCATGATGTTAATTATGAAAATTAGATTTATCATATATTCAAATGTATACTTGGACTAGGATTTTAACCTCTGAATCTCTTTCATTGTCGTATCCAATGTCATCTACATTTAATACTTCTCTCTCTCTCTCTCTCTCTCTCTCTCTCTCTCTCTATATATATATATATATATATATATATATATATATATATATTAGGGTGTAATAAATGAAATCGCGGAATTTGTAGGTGAGAATTAAAACGCAATATTTTTAACAAAACCAAATATATTTAATCAAAATAAGCTCGATCAGCTTCAATGGTCTTTTGCCGACGAGAAGTTAAATTGTTTATCACACTTTTATAAAAATCGACATTTTTAGAGCTTATGAAGTCTTCGAATCCTTGAATCAATTCTACTTGGATTCGGATTTTTTTATTTCTTAAATAATATTCCTAGTGGCGAAAAAGATGATAGTCTGTCGGTGAAAGTTCTGGCGAATAAGGGGGATGCTGTGAAATTTCATAATTCAATGAATTTAATTTGGAAATCGTGATTCGAGATGTGTGTGGTCGAGCATTGTCTCGCAATAGTATCGGCCCATATCTATTGATCAGCATTGGCTGTTTCGTTTTTAATTTTTCATTCATATTGTCGATTTTGCGTTAATATGAATCAGCCGTAATTGCTTCGCCTGGTTTTAAAAAAGAATAATCGATTATTCTTTTATTTGTCCATCACACAATAACCATAAGTTTTGATGTAATGACGGCATGGGTGCGTGTCCTGGAGCTTCATTCGCATTTAACCATTGTCAAGATGTTTTTCTGTTATGAGTGAGTCCACTTTTCATCGCAAGTAATGATTCGATTAAAAAATGGCGTTCTATCGTTTCGAATCATCAATGAAGAACACACCTCTAAACGTCTCAGTTTCTGACCTTCTGTCAATTCGTGCGGCACCCACTTATCCAGCTTTTCCACTTTTCTTATTGCAGCGAGGCGACTAGAAACAGTCATAACACTAACACTTAAATCACGTGCGAGAGCTCGAACTGTTGTATGTGGATTATCTTCTACCATGGCTCTCAAATATTCTTCGTTCACAACGGTTTCGGGCCTTCGTCGAGGTTCGTTGTCGAGATTCATATTACCGGAACAAATTTTTTTGAATCATAATTGAATTGTTCTCTGGCTGGCCGACCCTTCTCCGAAAGCTCCATTGATATTTCTATCTGCTACCGCTGCATTGTGTCCCAACTGGAACTCATATGAAAAAAATAGATGCAAATCTTTTGTGGATACCATCCTGTTAAAGGTTATAAAAAAATAAAAATAACAATAATTCTGTATTCGAAACACTATCACCCAAGTGGCCTCGAGTGTGTCAGCTATTCCTTGCACAGTAAGTCTTGAATTCGACTCGAACAGTGATTTATCGAATCAACATCGTTATCGAATTCAGCAGGTTGCTCACTTCGAACACTATCAGATAAGTCAAAATCACCAGTCGCAAATTTTCTGGACCGACGTTGGCTCTTATCGATCTTCCAAACGTCCCTGTGGATATCACAATGTTTTTTGTTGCGACCGTTGCGTTACATCCTGATCGAAAATGAAACAACATGCAATGTCGTATGCGTTCTTCTGTAGGTTGGTAGTCCGACGTTTCGTTTTGGGACATTAGAAACATTTTTTTTTGTTTAAAACAATAAATCCACAATCTGTTTTACAGTCTACAACAACGAAACATGTCTTCACTTGATAGACAAATCGAACTGAATCAAATTTACTTATTAAAAGAGGTTGGCAACTAATGGTATCCTTCATATATATATATATATATATATATATATATATATATATATATATATATATATATATATATATATCGATACAATACATGATTTCCATAATAATTAGCTCATTTTAACATATAAATACTGTATACTTTTTGTATAATTTTCACACAATTATTTCTTTATTTTAGAACAACATAATACACACAATCTGATAAATTAAGATATTTGAACAGGTTATTAATAATTACATAAAAAAAACTTCAAAAAAAAAATATAAAAAGTAGTATTTACGTTTCAGCATTCTCGTGAATCACATTTTGTAAATTTAGGTAAAAATCTTATAGGACTTTATCAATAACTGAGGTCAGATAGATACTCTTCAGAGATTTTTCTGTAACATTCGATATAATGATGTATATTTTAATTATAAGTGAACTTTATCTAATCAGTATTGATCTTAAAATCATTCTATAGATTCAGTCATAGAAATGTAAACATATCGATTGAATGTACAGGGTTATCGTTCTGTTATCACTCTTTGTAACCGATGAAAAAGTCCGGGTATGTCGGCACATATTTACAAAATTACACAAATTCGGTTTTGTAACGAGATATTTGAGAAATTTATACCGCGATTGTACAAATCGATTGTGTGTTTGTTTATGACATGCTATTTATTTGCAGTCTTTGGTGTATTTTTAAAGCGTGGAATGGCCGTTTTAAACCTGAATCAATTTTGTTATCAGTCCTTTCATTATTTCTGTTTATTGTAGATAAAATGTATGTTTTCGACTTATTTTACTCGGAACTTTAATTCTAATCAGTCTTTCTAATACAACTGATAGTCACTAAAGTTACTAGGTGTAAAAACAGAACAAGAAGTACATTTCAATTGATAAATGTGTTTGGGTATGTAAGGAAATTGAATTATTCACAAGTGATTTTTTTATTTACTCGGAAACCGCAAAAAAATTCGATGAAAAATGGGCAGTAATAGATTATAGAAGTGGCGCGTTATTCTATGAGCAAAAAGAGCAATTGCCTGGGGCTCGCACTAAAAGGAGAGGCCCAAACAAATCTTTTATAAACTTAACGCAGTACAACACTGTACATGGGGCTCCCACTAACAGGAGAGGCCCAAAATAATCTGTTATAAACTTATTTACGTAGTACAACACTTTACATGGGGCACCCACTAATAGAAGAGGTCCAACCAATCTTTTATGAACTTATTAACGTAGTACAACACTGTACATGGGGGTCCCACTAACAGGAGAGGCCTAAACCAATCTTTTATAAACTTATTAACGTAGTACAACACTGTACATGGGGCTCCCACTAACAGGAGAGGCCCAAATAAATCTTTTATAAACTTATTAATGTAGTACAACACTGTACATGGGGCGCCCTAATTCAAATTTCATAGTAGTCATGAAGCCTTAACGTGCCACTGGATCATAGATCATTTTTGATTCTTACTGATGTGCATTTCAATGGAGTTTCTATTACATTCAAAATGTTAAGGTACAGAAAAACTTGAAAACTCATATTTTTTTGTACCTTAGCGTTTCGAAAATGATTACAAGTTCTGAGGATCGGTATCGAAATGCGTATAAGAAATAAATTACAATTTTATTAACATATTTTTATAGTTTCATTAATATGCAAAGTACGTTCACAAATAAATTCGTTTTTCAACCCACAGACCGTTTGCGGGACGAAAAAATATGTGTGTAAATGAATCCAGCCAGAATTTTTTCGATAAAAAGTGTTTGTGAAGGTAAAGGGAAATTTTTATACTGGATTTCATATATTTTTAGATGTTTCAGTAACGAAACTGAAGAAAAATTGTATTTATTTGCTAATTATCTGCCTGCAATTTGAAAGATTTTCTCACATATATTTTTTTCTATTCGGTCCAGAGTTTCTATGACACTGTTATACAAAATATCCTGATTTTTGATAAAATGCATTTCATTTTTTGTTTTTAGTTTGAAGAGTTGTAGTTAAACCAAGTGTTTTATTTACCAGGAAGACATTTCATCTATTGTTTTTGTACTATTTTTTTATAATTTCGAAATTCAGTAATTATATATATATATATATATATATATATATATATATATATGCATATAATGTGCCTAAAATCCAACGACACTATTATAAAAAATATCCTGATTTTTGATAAAATGTATTTCATTTTTTATTTTTATTTTGAAGAATTGTAGTAAAACCAGGCGTTTTATTTACCAGGAAGACATTTAATCTATTTACTATTTTTTTATAATTTCGAAATTCAGTAATTATATATATATATATATATATATATATATGCATATATATATATATATATATATATATGCATATATATATATATATATATATATATGCATATATATATATATATATATATATATATATATATATGCATATATATAATATATATATATATATATATATATATATATATATATATATATATATATATATATGCATATAATATGCCAAAAATCCAACGACATTATTATGATACTAGACAGTTGGTCTATCAAACGTAGCGGTCAAGTTTATCGAAAAATAAACAACATTCAAGAATACAAATAATGACCTATAGTAGCGATGAGTACCAGTTTGAATGTGTGCTGAAAAGAGTACGGATTAGGTGTGAGCGAGAGGCGAAACGCACATGGCCAGTTTTTAAAGCCGCTAAGAGTGTATATACTTATATGCATGTGTATATATATGTATTTATATATATGTACACGTGTGTGTATGTATATATAGACAGACATTACATACACACACCGGTCATTTTACTCTTTATTGAAAGTGTACATGGTCAACGGTAGTGTCTCTACCTACCTTCACTCCAGTTTCAGTCGTTTTGACAAATCAATCGGACAACAGAAATAATGTACGTCGCGCGTTCGACGGTGTCGCGTCTCAGGAGTGTTTTTCACCGTTCTTGAATGAAAATAAAGCGATCCGGTGTGTTGTGTCTCGACTCTCGATCCACGGACCGAACTATGAACGTGTTTCATTGTTGCAAACGTCGTTCGTTTCGTTATATCGCGTGTTCGACCGAAGTGATGGGACGCGGTTGTAGATCCGTATCCAGTGGTTGTTAGTTTCGTACGCGAAAATGGTTGTAATGTGTAAAGTATGTTCATATTTTTTTAATATTTTCAATATTTGCGTCGACGCCTTTGTTGAAAGCCCGTTATGAAATGATTGGGTGATCGGAAATCGAATCAGTTTCGATTTTTCGGATTTAAAATCGATCTAACTTTTTCTTATAATATATTCCATAGGCTTTTGTACAAAAATCTCGACAATATTATATATATATATATATATATATATATATATATATATATGTATATAAATAAATAAATAAATAAATGACATAAAAAAATGTTAGGATTTTTGTGTATTAGCAATCACTGACATTCCTTCTAATTGTGGAAATTTATCTGAAAATTAAAAATGAAATGATATTCAGGTATGATGTTATACTAGGTTGATAAACAAAATTTCAGTATTTAATTTGAAAGCCTATACTTTTTTTTTGATTTTTCACAATATTAAATAGTATCCTTTTATCTAGAGTACTAAAACAAGAAGGAGTAGAAATCCTTTTTTTGCTTTAAATTATTTGGTATTGAAGTATGTTCAGATGATTTGCAAATTATACCAGAAGAGAATATAATTAAAGATCAGGAATGTGGTAGGTAGTTTGTGAAAAAAACTGATGTATAATTTTTAAATGTGTCAATGAATCGATTTACATAAATTAATTTTCACTCTCCACGAACTACAAAAAAGTATTTGGTCAGAGAAATTCAACCTGTGATTATTTTGTATCCACATTTCAATCGTTTGATTTTTTAATTATTTACTGTTTGAAAAAATCTATTATTCTTGAGAACAAAAATTCAAATAAAAGCATCAAGTCGTTCATTAATTCGATTTTGAAAATATTGTCTTCATTCCTTTCACAATTAAATATTCAATTCTGACATGATGCTCTTGAATAATAATTAGAATTACAACATTCTTACTGTTACAGTATTTCCTTTTAAATCGTTTTTTGTTCTATAATACGCTTAATAACATAAAAAAAACACATACAGATCAATCCATAAATGCTTTGTCAAGTCATTTGTATGGAAATGATATTCAAGGAAGAAAAAAAGTGACAGTTTAATCAAAAGATTAATAACAAGAATTCTAGTTCCTTATTTGTCTTTAATTGCTAATAAGATATTTTTTTACATCAATAATTCTTTGTTTGTTATTAAAAACCTCATCTGTTTTCTATTTCGAGTAATTTTTAGTTTAAACTTCAGGAGGACAAATACTGTCCAAAGTGTTGTTCGAAAACTATTCTTTAAAAAATCATATTTGAATTTGAAAGATTAAATTTAAAAGAATAACAAATTAAATCAGCGAATATTTGCAGGGATTTAGTAAAATATAGAAAATGGGTGTCGAAAAGACACTTTTCGATTTTTATGATTAGTTTTTAGGAAAGAACAAACAAGTTAATCAGTATTTGTAACAATATGAATTTTATTATTGTAGCTAAATTCATTTTCATAAATCAGTCGGTCCCCAAATATCAAAAAAAAATTCCTGTTGAAATCTTGATTGCATTCCAATCGATAATTCCATCATTTTTAAAACAGGCAAGTCTTTAAAATCTTAAATTGCAACCCAATCTGAAGTTTTGTTAAAGATAGACATATCTGAAATAAAATTGTACTAAAGGGATGTATTTTAATCTTTAAGTCGTTTTTTTTGGAAGGACAGATCGAATAAATCAGAAGTTAGAACGATGCGATTCCTTCAAAGACTGTAATTCACATTCAAATATTTGTTTTTGAAAAATAAATTAAATAAAACTGACCTATATGTATTTAGTGTACAGATAATTTTTGTAGAAGAAATATATTCATTAATTATTAATTTATTCAATTAAAGAGAATATAAAACGTTCATTATATTTGTCAGTGTTAAGATTAAAAAAATTATGAATTTATTTTCGAATTCTTATCTCCATGAAAAAATTGTTTATTGGAAAATATAAAAAGTTGACTTTAAAACGTCTTATACGAATTTTTAAGTTTATTTTTTTAAAAAAATATAATTTACATGAAATAGACTGTATGTGTGTTTAGAACTCAATTGATTTTTCACTGATAATTTTTTTCAAATATCATTAATAATTTTATTTCATCAAAACAAAAAAAAACCTTATATTTTCATAACTGTAATTCATTTTGCTATTTCTGTTTAAAGAGTGTATATAATCGAATAAATTTATTCTTGTATCGTCACTGAACAGTCTTTAAAAATAGCTTCAAGTCGATGAAGAGTATTAATTAAATCCGTGATGTCCAATAAAAAAAAACTAGTCTGATTCGAAACTCAGCTTAAACGTATTTACATTTTTTTTATAATTATTTATAATTTTTTCCTTTCAATTGAAAAACACTTCTCTGAAAGCAAGTATAATTTAATCTTACATAAAATTACAACTTTTATTTTTATTACAGTCCAGAGTAATTTAACATTGGCTTCTTTAATACGTTTCTAGCTTATTTATTTAAATAAAATGTCCTTCGGTCAAACAATACACATCTTTAAACACAATGAAAATGTAAATATGTGTTTTTCTAATGTAGAATATAAAAAAAATATATATATTGAAATAACATCGAAATTGAAAACATCCGTCGTCAAGAGAATAATTATTCTAGAAGTTACAATAATGTATTCGAAAATTATGCTTTACTAGGTCTATTAATAATTATATAATAGCATAATAGTATCATTAATGTTAATTATAGGTTTTTGTTTATATCTTCATTTTCTTTGAACAATCATGTAACAGTTTAATAACAATTTGCGTTTGTTATATAACTTAACAGAAGACTTAAATTACTTTATAATTAAAAGTAAGTACATGTCGTATGATAATTATTTACTACAAAACTATATTTAGACAGATTCTTTCACTATTTCCTGTTTATCAAATAGACAGGAAACGATTTTACTCTCATATATATCTTTCTGTATTATTTATTGTATGTACTAATCATATTTTTATAAACAAATCATCATCACGATTTATTTTTCAAACACTACACGAACGGTGTGTAGAATTTTAAGGTGTCTGGTTTATTTATGAAAGTGAATTTAGCCACTGTTTAGAATTATTATTTACTTCAAGCAGTATTAATATTCGAAAACAGTTTATTCGTTGATTATTCTAGTCATAGTATCAGAAATGATCAGAGAAATGTGTAAATCATGAAGATGAAATGCATGATTAATAAAATATTCGAATAAACATTACTTAATATTGGTATAGCACAGTGGGGTAAACTGAAAATTATTTCAAGTTAACGATTGGTGAGAAAAATAATTCCATTTTCTTTATATTACATAAATGTATGAAGAAAAATAAAGTACCGAGAATCAGGAAAGACTTCACTAGGTTTGACAATTTAATTCCCGTATTGGCACATTGAAAACACGAAAAATGTTGGATATTTATTAAAAGTAATCTCTTATTACTTGAATACACTTATTGAAACATTCTAAAAGTCTGATTAAAAAAAAAAACAATGTACGTGTTAGCTTCCTATGCAGAAACTGACAGCTGTCCGATCTTCACTGAACAACCCTGTATTGATAAAACTGTAAACTATTAAATTTTGTTTTACTTTTGGTTTAATTTCTCGTGAATTCGGTGCTGCAGCGTCAGTCTGGGAATTAAATTACCAAACCTCGTTTATATTGAATTTATCAGATTTCCATATAATTTCTAATCTAAAACTCGAGGGTGGTTTTCGTAAACATAACTTCTAATATCAGTTTGTACGCTTAAAATGTCCGCACATGAGTACTGATCAAGAAAATTTAATGATCCAGTTTTCAAATTATCGATACTCACCACCGACAAACAAGTAGCTGGTTGTCAGTAATAAAAAAAGTATTTTTATCATCTTTCTGATTAACTGAAATTCATTTTTCCTCATTAATCAGAATTCAGGTAATAAAGATTTCAAGTTTAGTCAAAAAAGAGATCTTGTTTAAACACATTAGTTAGGAATTTTGGATTTAAGAAAAAAAATTATTGTGGACAAAAATCCAAAGTTGTAGGTTTTATCTAAGCGAAGGCATTGTTATCGAAAGTGCATAAGCAACATTAAAAATGATTAACAATCCCTTTTTACTCGAATAATTTCATGTATAGTCTGTACTGACACGAAAAATTGTAAACGAAAATCTGATGACTGTCAATTCAAATGTATTGAAAAATATATCTAACAATAACAACAATAACAACCGGTAATAAAATCTATCAAGCGATATTAATCATAAAAGTGTTGTACAGAGAAACAAACAGGTATATAAAGATGTGATTTTACGATATGAATATAAGTCAAGTACACAGGAACGTTCTTCTGATAACAATGAAAAACAAACACATTTTATAAGAAAAACACTCGTGTTTGAAACATAATAGCTGTGTTATTAATATTTTGTTTTTGAATGGAATGAAAGAAACGATAACTATAGAGGTGTGATTAGCATAATGGATTGTTATTCGCTGTACGGTCATAAATTACAAACCGAGCTAAAAAAAGCAACTGTTGTATCATTGAAATGAAATCAATTGATTGACATTTAATGACAAAAAAAAAATGAAGCGTAATTGCGTATTAGAACAATGTCAGTACACGACAATTGCAAATAAACATGTTTAATTTCTTTCATTATTGTCATTTTATTGCGTTGTCGTTATATAATAATACGTTTTATGTTCTTGTTTTTCTATGATCTGTTCTTCGTGACATGATAAAGCATACTTCCTTCTTTATGTATGATAATGAATTCTGAAAATTATATATACATTTATATATATATATATATATATACATTTTTCGAATTTATTTTTAGATTTTTCATTCTGTTCTCTAAATTACTCCATAAAAGTTCAATTATCTTAATGTGTGGGTCTGTGGGAATAGGTTTCAAGCACATCTGAACGAGGAATAGAGAGAGACATTTAGATTTTCTAAACAATTTATTTAGAATCGTTCCATTGATAGCTGAACATTATCTGTAATCCTCAATTTTTCACTACTTAGTGCACATTTATAATTTGATATTTTTAAGTACATATTTTGATCCATAGAATATTTAATAAAATGTTAATTATTTATATCAGAATGAGAATAGAAGAGATACATTTAAATATTCTAAATATTTTGTTTAGAATCGTTCCATTGATAGCTGAAGATTATCTCTAATCCTCAGTTTTTTAGTACTTTAGTCCAAATTTATAATTTGATATTTTCAAGTACATATTTTGATTCATAGAATATTTAATACAATGTGAATTATTTATATCTGAATGAAAGTAGAAGAGATAAGCTTAAATTTTCTAAACATTTTGTTTAGAATCGTTCTATTGATAACTGAACGTTGTCTCTAATCCTCAATTTTTCAGTACTTAATACAAATTTATAATTTGATATTTTTAAGTACATATTTTAATCCATAGAATATTTAATAAAATGTTAATTATTTATATCTGAACGAGAATATTAGAGATACATTTAAATATTAAAATATGAATTATTTATATAATTTTTACATCTAACCTAAATTAGACTGATAATCACAATAATAGTAAATATACTTCCTTGCACTGTAAACTCGATTGTAGAGAATGCATCCTTTATTTTTTTACCTCTTTACCATTTTAACAGTTTATCGACTGGGCGGTTTTGCTATGAACCTGTGACCTGTTATCGGGACCATTTTTATAAAATGGGAAAAAACATTGATCGTTTTCTTCAAATTCTTGTGCATTTTGAAGTAATTTAGATATTGAAATGAAAATTTAAGGACATGATTATTTCATATAGGACGCCAATTGGCGTGCCCGGTCGTTAAAGTGTTAATCTATGCTTGGATGGCTTGACCGATGAAGATACCAGATTTAACGTGCAGGAATGTAATTCATTCCAAGAGTATTTACAAGTCGCCCGCACGATTTTTATAATTGTGTAATTAGCTGGTGTATAAATTAATTCTGTGCTTTTCTTATAGAAAATGAATGTTTAATTACGGAAAAATTAAATACATTTCAATCTTCAAAATGTCCCCCATTATTTTGTACATCTTTGCTCGATTTGTCGGATAACTGACGGAATTCCTTGTCGAAAAAAAAGATGGTAGGTTTGAATCGGTGGAGTCTTAGTGCATTTTTGGACCTCTTCCTGTATTCACACTTTACATATTTAGAAAAATATATCACAAACATCAATAATACGAGCATGAAAGATCATTTGTATATATTTTTATTAGTTTCGAGATGAAGATAGAACGTGGATAGATACGTGTGTGCACGTTCTTATTGTAAAAGTATTTGATTTATTTTCATAAATCTCTGTAGTGTCGCTGGAGGTTAAACAATTGTGTTTCATACATATTTCCACCTCTGCATTCAGTTACGCTGTTAGTGAGAACTGTTTACATAAAAATTTAAACGTGACTGATTAAGCTGTTTTACCATTTGCTACAAAAATAATTACACGAATTGCTTATTGAACATTGCTTGTTTAATATAAAAGGAAAACAATTCCAGTTTTATATATATATACATATATATATATATATGATATTTACATTTTTTTCAAGTTTGTTTGCAATTTTTTTCAAGTTTGTTTGCAATTTTTTTGTATGAAAAAACAGTTTACGTTGTATCGAACTTGTTTAGTGTTATATGATCGGTCTGACATTTAGAAAAATCTATTTTTACACCAAAAACATGAACTGGAAAATATTTATTGCATGGATGATTTCTGGCTATACAATTTATTACACACACACACACACACACACACACACACATATATATATATATATATATATATATATATATATATATATATTTACAAGAGCATTACTTGTGTCTTAATAAAATGTTTAATGATTTATTATACTTATTAAAAATATATAAAATTTATTTAGACCTGTAGAATATATATTCAAATCAATCAAAAACTGTAGATGTGTAAAATGTATGAATTCAGTTTTAATTAGATTGTATGTTTTAGTAACAATCTAATCAGAACTAGACTTATACAGTTCAAAAATCTACATTCTTTTCTACTAACGTGAAACCTGATTTGAAATTCTGTTAATTAGATTGAATAAGTTTTACAAAAATTACAAATATTTATAAAGTGACTCTAAATAAAGGCATTTCTTAGAAAATGTTGACTAAATAATACTATGTATTTGTTTTATTTAATATATATATTTTTTAAAAAGTGTCTCTATTCAGTTGCATTTTATTTCTGTTTTTAATTTTCTGTAACTCAATAATTAATTGAGAATTATTAACGGATCAATGACTGGTCAGTTTCATTTTACTGAACTGTATTTCTTAATTTAAAATATTGAAGATTGTTTGGTACAAATCAAACACATTTGATTTGAATTTCATATTATTTCATAAAATTGTTATCAATATTTTAAATCATTTTTTATCAATATTTTAAATTATTCTCAATTTAAAATATAGAAGATTGTTTGATACAAATCAAACACATTTGATTTGAATTTCATATTATTTCATAAAGAACACTTCCTACAAAATTCAGAACTATTTTTTTTTTGCACTGCAGTTAAATTCGCTATCGCAAATGATTGCTCACTTTTTACACATTTTTTCTGATTAAAATATTCAATAATTTGATCACTGGATCATTTCAATTACGATTTCTTGAACGATACTAGATTATTCAGTAATTTATGATATCTAGACGATAGAATTACCTAAGAAATCCAGTAAGACATTATCAGAATGATCAGTTATTTAACATTTTCATTAGAGAAAAAAGTAGTATCTTGTGAAGAGTGAAAATTCATTTGTGAAAGTGTTTCAATTCCTTTATTTACAGATACAGTACAAATTATTGCGTCATTTTTTCAACGTTCTATAGAATAAGGCTTTAAAAAATTTTAATTATGATAAAATTACTAGTTTTAAATCCGCACAATAAATCATTAAGTTGAGTGCATGTATTTAGAAAACGGCTTCTTTCTAATTCAATAAAAAGTTCTAGTACATTGTTTCGCTTATGATTTTTACAATTAACACCTTTCTTGTAGATTAATTACATATGTTTATAATTTATGTGCAAAATAACGGTACGGTTCGTGTAATACATTTTTCCGGTAATGTTTTGTGTTCGAACGAACACGTTTTTATTTGTCGAATGCAAATTTTAATTAAATTCAGTAAACAATTTCTGAAATGAATCAGTGTTTTCAGAATAAATAATTAATTGAAAGTAACTTATGCAGGAAGTGTGAAGCAAGTCCGATTAAATTATAATCGGTTGTATATTTATATTATATATATATATATATATATATATATATATATATATATAAATAAATAATAATTAACGGTTATGACAAATTGAAAGTAGATGTATGCTTGTCAGTATGTGAGTCAGTTGAAATCATAACATGTTTATCGTTAGATCAATTTTTAAATAAATTTTAACAAATATATACACACATAAATATATATATATATATATATATATATATAATGTATGTGTATATTTTTGTTTTTTTACTTTTCTTTAATGAATTATTCATTATTTTCAACTGTGCAATTATTTAAAAAGATAAAAACATGAAACAATTTTATTTATTTTCGTACTGTGCCTAAATTTACTTTCCCAAATAAATTACTGACTTCTCTTCTAGAACATCTGATCAAAAATGATTAATAATTGATTATTAGTTTATACGCACTGTGATGCCATCATCCCCTAAACCATGCTGTACAGAAAAATCTGATTGTTCTGTACTTACTACTTTAAAGATAATGATATCGCTATCAAAATACTAAAATCAATAATAACAATAATCAATAAGCGATTATTTAATTATCACTCATTTAATTTTCAGAGTGGACATGCTTGAAGTCTATTCCAAGCCTTGTATCATTGATATGATACAAAAAATATTATTTATCTGTGCTTTGTGCTTTAAAAATGATGATATCGCTATCAAAATGCTAAAAGCAATGATCAATAAGCGATTATTTAATTATCACTCGCTTAGTTTTCAGAGTCGACATGCTCTGAGTCTATTCCAAGCTCTGTATAATTGATTAATGGTCAATTTTTATTATTATTTATTCGAATTTTGAAGAATTCCATCGTCTCCTATTCGATCTAATACAGAAAAATCTGCTTTTTCTGTATTTACTGCTTTAAAAATACCGATATGGATATCAAAATGCATAAACTAACAATGATCAGTAGTCGATTATTTAATTATCCCTCGCTTAGGTTTCCAAATAGTCATGTTCTAAGTCTACGTCAAGCTCTGTATTATTGATTAATTTTGATTCTTATTTATGCGAATCTAGGGAATGCCACCGTTTCCTATGCGGTATGATACAGAAAAAAATTATTTGACTGTGCTTTTTACTTTAACGATGATGAAATCGTTATCAAAATGCATAAAGCAACTATAAAAATGATATATAATTAATTATTTAACTATTTCTGGCTTGCTGTTCAATTTAGTTGAGCTCTAAGTCGTTTATATCGGGATTTTTCGATTCATGTGGCACTGATTTCCCTAGTTGCGATTTATGAATCGAAATAATGATCTGTTCTCTGTGTTTGTCAGTTTAATTCGTTTTATGTCTTATTAAATTTATAGATTTAAATGCAAAGTTCTTAGAAATTTATTCCTCTCAAAAATGATTTCAGTTCACAACTTCTTGATACATTCTCCAGTACGTGCATAATTTAGTACATTGTTTTGATATAAATTCTGAAAATTTAATGTACGAAATGCATGCGTGCTTGTTTTTAGATTAGACTTAAATTGATACACTAGTTTCATAAACGATTTTTTCTCACCTCACAAAGTCAAAGAATTCTGATCAAAAATGTCCATTAAATGATTAATGATCCAATTCTGATCAAAAATGTTCATTAAATGATTAATAATCCTTTTTAATTGTTGTTTATTTACGTACCATCAATGTCAGAATGTTAATAAATAATCTCAGTGTTAGTTGTTCATTTTGTAGAAAACTCTTTTGTATAGAACTGGTTTAAAGAAATAAAAATATCTCGATCCCGATATAAATTGTTCTGTGCGAATCCTGTTGTTCATGTGTAAGTTTGTTTTTTTCTATGGCTGGTTTTGACAAGTCATTATCTTCAAGTAGAACTTAAACTGAGTGGTAGATCTATCTGATTGTTAAAATCGAAATCAGCCATAGAAGAATGAACTCAATTACCTTCAAGAGTCGTATAAATCAGAGGCGAGCAACTTCTTCGGTAATAAGAGCCACATTAAATACCTTTCATACGTGTTTGCATGTTCGAGAGCTACAGAAAATATTATTTTAGAATTGTATGTATAAATAATAAAACATGCAACTATATAGTGGTCCTACTCACTGAAGCAGAATATGTTTAATCTTTCTCGTTGAAGACTGATTGAGTCTTCATATTTGTTAATAGTTTAAAATATGGCTATAGATTACTACTATAGATTATTAATATAAATGTTTAAGAAAATTGGCAATGAAACCCAATATTATCCCGGGAGCCGCACAAACTAGCTTTGGGACTCACAGTTTGCCCACCCCTGGTATAGATCAATCGACAAATACACAGAAAATAAAACAACACACAATTGACACAAGATATTCTATTTTCATCAAACTTTTAGTTTTAATTATTTGATTTACATCTCCTTTTTTTAAAAAAAATTGTGTTCGGAAAGTTCCGAGTTTATTGCATGAATGAAACGAATTTCGTATTAAAATGAATTGAAATTTCATACTGATTCGCGTTTTAAACGTATACTATTGTTATTGTACTGATCGAACACCAGGAGTCCATTATATGCATGAAACGATTGAATTTCATATCAACCAGTTCTTAAAACCGTATCGCATTATTTTATATAATTTTCTTACCTACTGGTTTCAGTTTACAGTCAATCACTTCTACTCTCGAATATTTCAAGTCCCTTGTTCTACGCAATTAAGTATTAATGCATGAATAATTATAATAAGAACTAATAATTATTGTAAACAAAATTTATAGTAATATTTATTATGATAATATTTGATTAACACTTTCACTATTTTATGAATGATTCATGTGGACACCACAACAAATGATTCATTGTATTCTTACATATCCCAACAAAACTATTTCTATTAGATCTCCATTTATATATATATATATATATATATATATATATATATATATATATATATATATATATGTGTGTGTGTGTGTGTATTCCTATATAATGACACAAGTCAAGGTCAGTCTTAATCACCTTTACAGGATAATCATTTTGTAAATTCTATGTTAATTTATACAATTTGAAAATGTTTGCTTTCTGTTACATGCATTATAATACTTTTTGCGTTGTAGTATCGTTGTTTAGATGTTTTCCGCGCTGTTTTTTTTTATAATTTATATGAACTCGTCAGTAAGGTCAAAGTTAATACACAACGAAACCGAAAGGGCAGTAGAGATAAACGAGATAGACTCGCTGGACCGTTTAAAAATTCCACCGTGCATTGATTATAAAAAAAGTATTATTTTTATGAAATGTTTGCTCTTTACAGAATGTATTTTTAGATGTAGATACGTACATGCTTTGTCACTTTTTATGCAAGTGTGTCCGCAGATTTGTTTATAAAATATTAATTTTGTGATGAAACCAGTCGGAAGCATTTCCAAATAATGCACGTAGAAGAAGTGATTTGAAGGATTAGGAGAAACGTGTTGTTAGTACAGAAAGTATTTTAATAGTTACATTTCTTTTACTGAATATATATATATATATATATATAATATGTATGTACATACTCTTTTATTCTCCTTATACTCTTGTTAATTTCCTGAATGGTTATATTCTTATGCAGCCAATATCACTTATTTATTATTTAACTGGAGAAAAATTTTCAATTTGTCCTTCTCAACAAACATGAAATCCCTTTTTATCGATTTGTTTATTATCATGAACCCGAATATATCTTTAAAAGTCTAGTTTTTTCACTTTTGTCTATTTTTTTAAAAACTCTCATACAGGGCGGCACAAAAAGAACGAAGGTGTTTAGAACATTAATGTTTTTATTGTTTTGTAGTACTTTCATTTTTTTCATTTCACAAAATATAGTATAAGGATGGATAAAATCTGTCTAAATCGATTCAACTTTTAATGATTTAAAAATATAAAAGAGATCAATGTAGTTTCATAATCTGGAAAAGTAAATTAGTAAAACGATTATATTAGGCAATTATCAGTCGATCTTTTCTATTTATTTTTTTATAACATAAATAATAGTTCATTTGTAATACTGATTGATAATTAAAATAAGATTTATTGTTAAATAAATCGAATGTAAATACTATATAAAATTGTTTGATACACACTGACAGTCGTTATTCTTATTCTATAATAAAAAATGAATAAAAAAAACAACATTTGATTAAAATACCTTGTCGAATTGTTTTAACATATTTTGAAACGTTTATCTTTTATGAAAATGATTTTAAAATATAAACAGAGGCTTTAATGAAGACGTAGCTTAAAATTAATCATTCTCAACAAATTTGTTATACATCAATCATGACATGAACTCAATGACCAATCGATTAAGTCATCAATTAGTAACAATACAACAATCCTATCCTATTTATATCCTATTCGTGTGACCACACATTATTAAAAAAAAATATGATAAAACTGTTTGGTTCAAAGGAAACGTGTAATACGCTCGCACGATATCACTTCTGAAATGCAAACAAGAGAGTTGATTATTCACCTACGAGTGGCATCTTTTCATGTTGTTCAATAAACATAAAATGTGTAAACGCGGTAGTAACACACTCGTGTCATGGAACGTGAATCGTTTCGTATTATAGAATGCAACTGTGAAGCTTTACACATTAATCTTATAAAGTGTACAAATCGATTTCAATTACAACTAGCGGTGGGTAATGTGTTTCTTTTTCAACGTAGATTTACGAGCAGTGAAGTAATCTAATTAGATATACATAAAAATGATCATCGTTCGATGTGCATCACAGCTAAATGCTTTTAACTGATTTATACACGGTGGGGCGGGGCGAAAAGAACGAAGGGGTTTGAATAGTTGATGATTTTTTAGACAACTGGCTCCAATTTAGACTCACTCGTATGATAAAATTAGAATGTAATCGATTATAATAGATTGTCATGTTATTATTTGTATATAAATCGACCAGTCCACTTTTTCAGTCAATCAATTGATTTATAATTTGAACCTTGACCGCAAATTAAGGACTTTACCTTTCATCAATTATCAATTGATAATTATCAACAAAAATTGAAATGTGAAGCATTTTTCAACCTGAGAGTTCTGCTTTCTTTAAGAAAATTTTTTATGTTTGTAGTGAATTAATTATTGTCTTTTTTATTTAGCTACATATATATATATATATATATGTAGCTAAAGAAAAAAGACAATAATTATTCACTATAAACTTACATTTTTTTAAAAAAAAACAGATCTATCAAGTTGAAAAATGCTTCCCATTTCAATGTATTGTTGATTGTTATGTATGTATATGTATATATATATATATATATATATATATATATATATATATGTGTGTGTGTGTGTGTGTAGCTAAAGAAAAAAAAAACAATAATTAATTCACTATGAACTTAAACAATTTTTGTTAAAAAAAACATTTATCAGGTTGAAAAATGTTTCCCATTTCAATTTATTGTTGATTGTTATGCATATATATATATATATATATATATATATATATATATATATATATATATATATATATATATATATATAATTATTTTATTTTGATTTTCATTTTTTTCCAACATATATTTACATTATTGCGGTATTATATATAAAAATGTACAAATTAGTTCGGTGCCTTTACATGTTACATGGATCACATTACTCTCCACCAAAGCTGAACAAGTCTGTCGTGCGACTTCGCTCACATTTTTTTCAACTGGAACGCGAAAATATCCAGTGCCTAATATATATATATATATATATATATATATATATATATAATGCTTTTCAGATCCCATCTTGTTCAGTACTGGTTTGTAAGGTTATTCCAACTGCTTGGCCAAGATATATAGTGGTTTTAAATGTTAAGGTTGACATTTTGAACTATTAAAAGGACGAGAAAATATTTTAATTTACACCAGAGTTATAATTGATTCAATGGAAACGCACTGAATTATTTTTTACATCTAATAATAGTAGATTTAGTCCATATATAGCAGTTATTCCTGTTGGACTTTAAAGTACATGTCTGTTGGTAATATAAGCTAGATTTCTGAATGGTATTTGGAGTTTACTATCGTGTCGACAACTCAAGTCATTAGCACCCGGATCGATTTCGATCTCTACAAGCGAAATACTACTTCAATCAACAGATTTATTGTCTAATTGATACACAAACATACTTTTCAATGGTAGTGTTAAGATCTTCAGGTCATAGGAACAGAAAACTTGAAATTCGTCATCTCTTTTTTAGACACACAAAAGAAATGTACGATTTTGTCAGAAATTTCCCATCATTGCGGTTTAAAGATGATTTTCCTGTTGAAATGTCTGTAAGCGTGTCAAAATAAATAACGATCATTATTTGCAAATAATTTATTTTTTCATTCGAAAAACCACAAACACTTCCGTGGTTGAAATTGTTCAATAAGTCGTTATTGATCATTTTTGATTTATAAGCATTTCAACGCCAATGCCTATCATCTTCAGAGCGTCGAGGCACAGACAGATCTATAAAGTGTTTATTTATGAAAATGAATTTAGATACAGTGCCAGAACCGACTCTATTATAATAATAATCGTTTGTTAAACATTTTGATTAATGAGCTTTTTTGGATTTAGTGTTTTAAGTCATCCGTAAAAGTGGACTTAACGACAGTTATCGTATTGGGGAATCGTTACTACATTTATTTAAAAGTTTTGTTTCATATTTCGTCAAAGATTTAACCAGAAAACATCAGTTTTGGGGAAAATCATGACTGTAAATAGAAATGATGTTACCATTTTAGACAGAAATCAAACAGATTATAAAATGGATACATATTTTGCAGGCCACATGTCACAAAACATGTAATTTCTGCGAATGTTTACATCATTCTTTGTTAGATAATTTATTATGCAGCTATATATATATATATATATATAGAGAGAGAGAGAGAGAGAGAGAGAAAATAGAGAGAGAATGTACACTGGTGCGTAGTTTTGTTACAAAGTCACGTAATTGATGAATAATGTGGTATTTTTATGATCTAATGATTTTTTTATTTATTCAAACACTGCGCTTCGTTCCTGTTCCATTTCGTAAAAACATCGTACGCGATTAAATAAAACAGTGATAAGTAATTTGTTATGACACATCTCTCATTGTCTGTTGATAGAACCGTTTCATTATTGAATTAATTTCATTTTTAATGAAAGGAAGGCCTACCGTCGTGTTCTCGTTGTCCTCGACTATGCTTTATTATTATATGTATAATATTTCTTCAAGTAAAACATAGTTTATTCACTGTTAACAACCTTCGAAGGATTTAAATAAACGAGAAGCTATTTTTTATTGGAAATATTGGTCTGGATTAAATATAATCAGTTAAATGAGATTGAGTTTGAACGAAGAACCGATTTTTCGAAGTTTCGCAAACGATTCTCTACCCCACAGACCGCACATAGTTTTTTTCTGGTCAAAAATGTTCAATGAATCACATTGATTGTTGTTTATACTTGTCTCGGTGCTTTGAAGATGACGGCACAGTCATAGAAATGCGTATCACAATCAAAAATTTCGATCATTCGAAAAAAAATGTGATTTTTATGTTGAAAAAAAAATGAATTCTTTTGTGAAAATTTAGCCAGTGTCAAAACTATATTTCGACCATTTTTACTTGTCTTATTCATGTATTTAGAGGTTAGTAATGTGTGTACGTTTCCATTTGAATTCTATTTGTTTTATACAAGTATTTCAGACAGTGAAGAATAAATTCTTACTGAAAAGAAGTGTAAAAGAATCAATCTCTCGAATATTTATGCTACGAAATCGTCTTTGTCTATTTTAAAATCGAATCATTCTTTTTATAAACTCAAGTCTGTTTATAAATTATTTTTAAAGGAAACAGGAAAATAATTCCGACACACTTTCCAATCTTTACGATTACATATCGTGTTGACATTTCGGTTTATAATTTATAATAATCGGCTGTGATATTTATGCACACGACTGAAATTCATGCGAAAAAGTAAAAGGAGCTCGGTTCTATTCTCTTAAAAATCCCCGAGTAGTTGTGCGTTGGCCGTAATATGTTTCAGAGGAAACATATTGAAGATTAGTGAAGGAGAGGTGAAATGTCAGGTGTAAAAATTAAGCCGGCGCCTTTGGATTGAATCAGTCATAACACTGTTTTAAATTAAAATTTTTTCTCATCGTTTCAAGTCCTAATCTTAACATTTAAAAACGGTAAATAATTTGGTCAAGTAGTTGGCATAACCTCACAAAATAGTAGTGAACACGATTGAATCTGAAAATCAGCATATTAGACATTGCATACTTTTCACATTCCAGTTAAAAAAAATGATACCGAAGCCGCAGGAATGATTTGACTAGCTTTGGAGGAAGGTGTTGTGCACCACATCTTCCTCCAAAGCTTTGGCAAGTTTGCCATTTTTCCGCAAAGTGATTCGTGAAGATGAGACAGAGTTATATAAAATAATGGAGGATATTTTGAGGATTGAAATTTATTTAATTTTTGTGTACATACAGTCATTCATTTTCTATATAAAAGGCACCGAATTAATGTATACATCTAATACAGGCACTTCACTACAAATGAATATCAATTTATATTTCTTTCTTGAAATTGAAAACAATTCCATATGGAAAATTTAATCAAGTATTAAATTCAATTACAGTAAACGAAAAAAATTTAAACACAATTTCTGACTGGCAAGTAACGGTTTTTAAATTAAAAGATAAAAAAAATCATCCTACTTCTAAATCATACTACAAACTAAACTGAAACCAAAAGGAAATTAACTTAATTTTTTTGTGTAAAAAAAATCATGGAGCTTTTTGTTTATATAAAAAAATACTGAAAAATCATAAAGATTTATCGATTAAGTGTTTTTGCTTCTCTGCTAGAGATTTTATTGTATTTTCTTCTTCTATTAGTTGTAATAATTAGTCATCTCGTTATATTCCTTATGATTGCAAAAAAATAATCTGTTCAACTGATTTAGAATTCTATTCATTGTCCGGTCGATTGAAAAGTCAAAACCGATCAATGTATACTACAAGAAAAGCAATCATAAAGACACACGAGAAAAATTTATATAATAGATTAACATGGGGAGTATTCTCTGTAAATATTTCTTTATCCTATCCATCGTACTGTACGAGTAAAAACGATTAAAAAAAGAAAACAGGTGAATTTATATTTTGAAAAATTATTTAATCTCACATTCCACGAACCAACCACAAAGCTGTTTCTAATCGAAAATGTTCAATAATTGATTATTGATCATTTTCGATCGTTGCTTATGCACATTTCGATCACAATGCATTTATCTTCAGAGCACTAAGATATAGAGAGATTTGAAATTTGACATTTTACAAAAACGTTTGCTGATTGTCATGTTAAATGACAAAAAATGTACTAAATAAATTTAATTTCGTTTGAAAATTACATCAAACAAACTATTTACTTAGTAATTAACTCTTTTACAGTGAAATCACATGTTTATAATTAGAATATGTATATATATATATATATATATATATATATATATATATATACATATAAATTTAAAAATATGTATAATGAACTGCAAACTTGTTTAGCAATTCGTACTGACCATAAAAACTGAAATATTGAAATTGAATTTGAAACATGATATTTATTTCACATTCATATACAAATGTTTTTCTGGTAAAAAAAAAAACAGTAATTTATTACTAAATAAATTATGTCAATAAAGTTAAATATTTATAGAAATATTCTTATAATTTAATCTTCTAGTGGTTTCCAGAATGAATTACCCATTTATTAAATATACAAGTTTTTAACACAACAAAAAGTTGTGCATATGAAATTCAATTAGGGACATAAACGTTTGTCGAAAGCAATAAAATTAATTTATACACAAGTTTTGATATTTGAACTCGAATAATTTAGTTGTGGTGTATTTAAGTAAACCTATTTTATGTATTTAATAACTATTTATTTAATAATCGACGAATTAATATGTTAGGAAACAGATGAGGTCATCAAAAGAGGTCTATTTATAATATTTTTGTTGATATTTAGAATGTTAGTTTTATTGAAAGAGAAATGTCAGTGATTAATAAGTATTATAAGAAAAAGTACATGAAATAATTTAGTTTCAATTTTGTTTGTAGGAAATTTTAAAACATGAATAGAAGGAATTAAAAAAAAACTTTATAGAGACGATTTTAGTGTGTGAACTGAAAAACTAATGACTAGGAAATATTTATTACATATTTAATATTTATTTATTTAAAACATATCAGCGAAAAAGTTAAGTAACTATTTATATAAACAAGATAAATAAAATATTCCAGAGGACGTTTTCATTAATTATTTATTGCTAGTTAATATTAATTTAAATAACTATTTATTGATTCAACGTGACTATTTAACGGAGTGATACGTCGAGATTTGATTGTGTCGTCTGATTGATCTATTTATGAACATTTCTTCTCAGAAGTTCTGTAAACAGTGTGGATTTTTTTTGCTGTTACCGACTCATCAGATTCGCAACAGACGTACTAATTGTGTTGATTGTGGAGAAAAACAGGTCTCGAATCGCAACTCGCAAGTACATAAATAAGCGTTCGTTCGTTTTGTAAAGCTTATTCGCACCGAACATGTCGATGGAAGTGACAAGCGCCGGCGCTTTGACCGCCGACGGTCTCCGCAATATTCGCGAATCGCTCGCACTTGCCGAAACGCTAGCACGTGCTAGTCTGATGACGTCGCCGGCGGCGAAACGACGTCTGAAGGCGCGCGCCCTCCTCGATTCCGGCGCGATTGCCGATCCATCGTTCGACGCGTACAACGGCGAAGAGGGCTACGTACCGCCCAGACAACTGTTGCTGTATTTAGTTAGGTATGGATTTATATTTGTGTATGTGGCGAAACGGGTCTGTTTCAAGTTATGATTTTAACAGGAGGAGAAGAAGTAGATACGTTTCTTTTTTCTTTTCACTGGATTTGTTTTAAGTGTCATTTATAGTATGCAATTTTAGATAATACGATTTACAACACACACATACTTTTCTAGTGCCGAGTTTGTAACATTGATCTTTCACAAATGAATTCTGTTTTAACCTTACAATTTTTTCTCTGAGCATAAATGTTCAATAATTCATTATTGGTCATATTTGATTCGTGTAAGTGTCTAATGAATATACATATATATATATATATATATATATATATGTGTGTGTGTGTGTGGTTCTCTTTTTATGCTTTATTTTTTACTACACGATTCACAGTTTTACAATTTTTTAACACTATTTATTCACAATTACACAATTTTTTAACACTTTCACGATTTCTTTTACACGATTCCAACTTTTTCCACCGCATAAAAAAGACCTAAGTGTAGTATTAACATATCAATATATTATTAACACATCATCGGTCATATCTGCATTGAAGAACCAGAACATAGATGGCACATACATCGAGTTGCTAGATAACATCCACAAGAATGCAACCTTGGCGATGAAGCTACAAAAAAGATAAAAATCGAGAAAGGTGTAAGACGGGTAGATGTAAACAGTTTCGCCGATGTTGTTCACTGCTGCCTTTGAGGAAGTGTTCAAATCGCTCGACTGGATGAATAAAAGAATTGAAATAAAAGGTAAAAGATTGTTACCTCCGGTTTGCTGATGATATCGTTATCTTCTCAAGTATTCTGGAAGAGATACAAAAGGGGATAGAAGAATTATATGATACCAATCAAAGAATTGACCTAAACATGAACCATGCAGAAACAAAAGTGTTGTTCAATGCGTTTGTCTGCCCGAAGAAAATTGAAATAAAAGGAATAGAAATAGAAGAAGTTACGAAGTCTGCCTATCTAGGCCAGATTATCAACAAAGATGGATCATTCATTGGAGAAGTAAACAGGAGAATAAAAATGGAACTCATTTGGACGAAACGACTCAATATTAAAATCAACAATCCCACTCTGATTGAAGAAAAAAAGTATTTAATCAGTATGTACTTCCAGTCTTCACTTACAGCAGCGAAACATGGGTGCTTAACCCCAAAATCGTTCGCACTGCAAACAACAGAGAAGTATGCAAAGATGCATGTTAGGAGTAACAAGAAGAGATAGGAAAGAATAGTTTGGATACGAAAACAGGCAGGAATCACAGATATAATAAGAAGAGTGAAGAGTCTTAAATTAAATTAAATAAATTCATATTATTGTATAATAATTTTCAGGTCAGAAAAGATAAACCATCTGATTGTGAAACTGAATTGATTAAATTGATACATCTATTTTTCTCTTCTCTTTTCCTTATTTATATATATATATATATATATATATATATATATATATATATATATATATATATATATAAAATCATTGAAGGATTCCAAACGACACAGAGAAGTATGGAAAATTCATGTTAAGAATGACAAGAAGAGATAGGAAAAGAATAGATTGGATACGAAAACAGGCAGGAATCACAGATTTAATGAGAAGAGTGAAGAATCTTAAATGAAAATGGGTAGGGGATGTTGCAAGAAAAGAATACAACCGATAGATAACAGAAATTATTAACTGGAAACCAAGGAATGGAAAAAATCAAGAAAGAGACCAGTGAACAGTTGGGATAAGGAAATTAAAATTTTTATTGAAAATCGGTGGAAAAGAGAAACTGAGAAAAGAGAAACATTCAATTGTACAAAATGGAAAATCATGGTAGAGGCCTTTACCCAGCAGTGGATTGACAGATGATGATGATATATAATTTTTATAAAATATTAAAAACGTCAACTTGCCATATATATATATATATATAGACACGCATTAAAAAAATTCACAATATGTGCACAAATAATCATATACAGGTTTTTTCTACATTTTTAAATAAAAATCTACAGCTTCAAAATAAACGAATGAAAAAATGTTTAAAAGTCCCCAGTGCTAATAAAAACTATTGTTCTGAGTAGACAGTAATCAGTCGATATAACTTATAAAATATACTTTAAAGTTTTTTTTGTACTTTGTGAAAAAATTGTGATTTCATTTATATTTTCAAACACAATCATCTTTCGAAAAAATCTAATTTATGTAAATAATGTCATTGTTTTCTCAAACAGTTTGACAAAACATACACAACTTATTTAGTTTAAACCAAAATCGATTTAAACAAACCGATTGTGTATATATATATATATATATATATATATAAATTCAATTACACAAAACCTTCATCACTGTTACACATACTTCAGCACTGTACTCATTCAAAGTAAATTACGTCGTTTAACGACAATATTAGAATATATATATATATATATATATATATATATATATATATATATATATATATATATATATATGTATATATGTATATATGTATATATGTATATATTTGTATGTATGTATTTATCTATGTATGTTTGTATACATGTATCTATGCATGTTGTGTAGACACGAATGAAGATTTCCATTGATTCAATCGAATCGCCGAAAAACCGCGATTGTTTGCAAATTGGTCGACTAATGAGTGTTTGTAAATAAGCACCTTCGCTGGCACACAAACATAAATTAGATATGTATTTTTTTTTATATAATTCCATTTCATACGATACATTATTCCGTTTTCCTTGATCGATTTAAAAACAATTATATTTTCAGGGCCGTTCGACAATCGTATATATATATATATATATATATATATATATATATATATATATATATATATATAATATATGATTTGATCGCGCGTTCGGTTTACGTATTAACATATCGTTTGTGATTCGATCAATATAATTATATGTTATAAAAATTATCATTAAAACCATTAAAGACTGCGTCTCAGAAACGGACTGATTTTATTCAACGGCACGTACACACATTTTGTGTTTGTGATATTGTTTGTAAGACAGTTAATTATTTAGACTGTCCTTTGAGGTTACTTTGTTCCTTTGTCACCGCGACCGGTTCGAACGTGTGACTGTACTCATGGTGTCATTGAGTTTATGAACTAAATATAATCAATCTAATTAGTTAACTGTAGGAATTATTAATAAGTACAAAAATGACAAAAATCCGACGAATTTTTGTTTGGGAGCTACTATTGTTTACTGTTAACCATATTTTCAATTCATTTCAATTTTAATAAGTAGCAGCTTTAATTTATTATGTGGATAATTAATTCAGTGTTTTATATATATATATATTAATGTGTATATATATATATATATATATATATATATATGTGTATATATATATATATATATATATATATATTGATATATATATATATATGTACATATATATATATATATATATATATATATATATATATATATGTATAAGGAAAATGAATGTCTACATAAAAATGAAATATATTTCAATCCTCAAAACATCCGCTATTATTTTACCATTTTTGTAATTCATTTCAATTTTAATAAGTAAGAGCTACACATATGTGTACAAATTAATTCAGTCTATATATATATATATATATACAGAAAGTGAATGTCTACAGAACAATAGAACATATTTCAATTCTCAAAATATCCTCTATTATTTTACCATTTTTTAATTCATTTCAATTTTAATAAGTAAGAGCTCTATACATTTATTTTGTGTACAAATTAATTCAGTGTGTGTATATATATATATATATATATATATATATATATATATATATATACATATCTACAGAAAAATGGAATATATTTCAATCCTCAAAACATCCTGTATTATTTTTTATAATTTTGCTCAATCTGACTGGTAACTGATTGATCTCTTGTCGAAAAAAAGGTATCTGCTTGAGTCTATGAAGTTGTGAGGCATTTTCGAGCCTCTTCCACCGTTTGATCACTTTTTGCATGTTTTATACATCACAGCACCGTCCTCCAAAGCTGAACAAATAATTCCTGCGTCATCGACAGTCCAATATGCTCCTTTTCGGACACCGTCGTGTCCACTACTGTTTTGTCAGGTTACGCCAACTGTCTGGTCAAGATATAAACGTTGAGATTGACATTTCAGAATCCTGTAAACGACAAGAAAATATTTTAATTGAAAACAGAGTTATATGTGATGCAATTTAGAGGCATACAATTAACTTTTACACCTAATAAATGATTCTAGAGGATCTGAAACGAATTATTCAATAAAGTATGTTAAAAATCTATCTTCCATGCTTGTAAAAAAATAAGAGTGCATTTCAGTATATACAAATCCGTACCATTATTTTATATCCAATTAAATAGTCTGTTTCTCTCATCCTGTAAACGTTGAACATGTTACGAAGATATACTTTCTTTGTCTCTTTGTGTCTTTGTTTGCGTATATATATATATATATATATATATATATATATATATATATATATATATTAATATAATATGTATAAAGTGCATTGTAATATAGCTAATTGTTGGTGGGTTCAATGACCAGACGAATCTACATAAACCGTTTATAACAATGCACACAGACGTCAGTAGTAGTTGATGATGGCATTGTAAACCGTGACAACGCAACAGCACTTTCTCCGCGTTGGCAGATTTTGCAACCAACAACAACGGACTGGAGAACAGGTCAAACACGAACAAGCGGACGGCGGTAACGCCAAAAAAACCGACCGTACACATTGATTGTGACGTTAATCGGGTTCTGTGAAAACAGACATTGAGTGGAGTGCATGCACATGATAATACTGTATATACATACAAACACACACACACACATGTATATATATATATATATATGTGTGTGTGTGTGTATGTATGTATGTATGTTTATGTGTTAGTGTAGTTCGTATTACCTAGAGACGGGGAATTTTATCGACTTAACAGAATTTCCTATAAAATAATTAAAGTACTGTCAGGCGATATGCAAACATGCAAAATGTATTCAGTCAGGTGTAACATGAAAACGAGAAATGTTTAAAGAATCTTACATCAAAAATATTGAAAAAAAAGAATACATATTTATTTAAAAATTAATAATTTATTAAAAAAGATTTGCTGGAGACTTTTAAAGTATCTTTTATAAAATAAATCGACTGTATTGAACGATACATGCTGTCGTTTTTCACTGGATACATTTAGGTGTGACATGTAATTAATTTATAAGTATTTTTAGTCGGATTTTGTCCTGAAGAATTCAGTATTTAGGTATTAGAGGCATTTACTATCTTACTGAAACGTGACATGTGTCAAAAGCACATAAGCTCGGACCAAACTAATTGTAAGACACATATCAGCAGACACGTCTTCCTCCTAATCAACTGTTTAATTAGGGCTTTCTGTAGTAACAAAATTAACTTCCTCTCTTTATATATATATATATATATATATATATATATATATATATATATATATATATATATATATATATATATAAGAGAGAGAGAAAAGTAAAATTGGAATTGACAAAGGTATCAAGCAGGGAACTAAATATAATTTCGTAGAAAATGTTTCATGTTACAATACAGTTCTGACACTGTGTTAAAAAATTCACTTTCACACGGAGTACCTTTTTTCGGACCAGAAACCATAAAAAAAGTTTCTGTTCAAAAATATTTTAATCAGAATAATTGTTTTGTGGTTTGTAAGATGAAAAAAGAATTCATTTATGAAATTATTTCATGTTACTTTGAAAATATGTTCAAATCAGGGAACTGCGAATATAATATAGAGAAAATAAAGCGTGCAAGTTTAATTCGGTTCCATTTTAAAGATGTATGGCAACGGTGGTGTGCAAACTGCTACTCACAAAGCTACTTTGTGCGGCTCCTGAGACAATATTTTGTTTCATTGCCATTTTTTCCTAAACTTTTATATTAATAATTTATAGTACTATAGTATGTACCAATATTTGCATATTTTGTATATAAATGGCTAATTCACATTCTTTTCAAATATCCATAGACATTATGTGTTCAAACTGTAGCTTACGGTGGTTCTAAGATTATGGATAATCCTTAAAATAGGTATGAAATTATACAAATTTGTTAATTAAGACTTGCTGAATGCAATAAAAACAAATTTGTGACAGGTGAGGGTGAGGACGAGGTTCTTGAATATTCAAAAATGTATGAAAAGTATTACATATGACTCTTATTATCGAAAAAGTTGCCCACCACTGATATATAATATTGCTACTCTAGAAAATCTAGAAAAGATGATTGAAGATTTAGACATCTCAGTGTGTTTTTTTAACTTGATGGATTTGCATACTGTCTGATTTACCAAAACCCAGCCTATAACGTTTTTTTTAATGTTAAACTACTTTACATAAAATACTTGCAGTTCAAAAATATTACACACAGAGTCTTAATGTATCATTCATTATGATAAAACATAAAATTTGAAAATTCCTTTAAATAACAGTATATTAATATATATATATATATATATATATATATATATATATATATATATGTTTGTATTTATGTATATGAGTAGAATTAAAAAATCCAAATTAAAATACAATTCTGACACTGATGGTTAGATTCAATCTCACACATGAATTCTTTTTTCATATCACAAACCACAAAATAATTTTCTGATCAAAAATGATCAATAAATCATCATTGATCATTTTTGATTAATGCTTACGCGCATTTTGATACACATGCCATTCTCAAAGCGTTTACATGCAAAAAAATCTTTCCATATATTGAAAAAATTTCCTGCACCTTGTCGCTCTAAAGATGACAACATCACCATGACACAATAAAGAATTATTTCTAATATATGTAATTAAACCAAGACTACATTCAGTTCTCTAGCGTTTGCATTTATTTATAAAATCTGAATAATGGCATATTTTTTAAAACAGTACTGACTTTTTGATCTATATTTGTCTCTCTTACTGAATTTTCTTCAATTGATTCCACAGTTCTTCAACATTTAATGTTTCTCTTTTTATTGGTTTTATAAAAACAATATTGTTTACTGTTTTTCTATACTTTAAATATATTATATGCCTTTTTATTAAATTAAAATATGAAAGATATATATATATATATATATATATATATATATATATATATATATGTACGGTGAGTGGTTTAAGTGTGTGTGTACGTGTGTAGACTAAGAATGTAAAAGCTAGTGACATTATTCTAGCAATTGACGTTTTACTGAACCGGCTATTATTTTGCTGAGAACACCTTTGCTGACACAGAAATTAAAATTTCCGGTTTTACCAAATATCGTGTCTTTGTGTGTTTTCTAAAACGTGGAAGCCTCACACATTGGCCCTGTCTCAGAGATAGATGTTTGCTTTGTATGAAAGTAGATGTACTTGATCCGATCTGATTGTTTAAAAGAAATTTAATAAAATTTAAATCAGATGTGCTTGTTTTCATCTAGAAATATTTCCACGGGACAGTCAAGAGTTTTTTTTTCATTGATCAGATGGATAACTGTTTGAAAATTGTATGATTTTTTTTTATTTAAAAATATTCCAGGTTTACACAGACGGCTTATATCTTTTTTTTATTTATTATTGTTATGACTGCCTCCATATGTGTGACTGAATATTTCCTAGATTTTTTTTAAAAGAAATCTGACAAAATAATTTCAAATGAAAAAAGTGTAAACGGATTTTTTCATTTAGATATTGTAAGGAAAATATAGAAACACATCCTGACTATATGAAATTTACAATTCAAATAAACGTCGCTTATTTTAAAAATCCTGACTATCAATTGATAACATTGTGATGCTCGATAATTGAAACAGACTTGGGTTTAAGTAGTTATAGACATTGTGTAATGTTTTGTTTATTTCTTAGTGAATCTAAAAATGAAATATTCGAAATCTCATTTCATAACAAACAAAAAGGTCAAGGAAATTAAACGTGAAGCGTTTATGTCAGATTAAAACATGTTTTTTTTTATGAGGGGCATAGTTAAAAAGATAACCTGCAGATTAAAGTGAATTTTACGAATCGAATGATTATCAAATTTGTAAACTGAATTCGAAACGATAAGATTGTAAAACGTCTCCATGATTCTCGGATGTATTCGAATGATTGATGGACTGATTGACCGAAACCATTATCAATAATTACAAACATGTTTCGATTGTATTCTCTGAACCTGAGCATAGTCGATTCTTAGCAACAACGAACGCATGGACTGTTCGTTTCGGACGCGCCTTTAAACGTCCGAACGATAAATCAACCGTTCGTGACCTTCCTTACACCGTCGACATTATTATATAAAACAAGATAGATGTAAATCGTACCAGCAATTCGCACGACCGTTGTTTCTCGGTGATAAATTAGAACTGTTATTCAGTCAGTGGTACCTGATTGCGCCGACCTTGACAACACAATACGAATAATAATAATAATGAAACCAACGAAGAAAACATAAACTGCGAATTGTTTGTCGTGTACAGACACGCGAAACGTAAATATTGACTCGGTGGTCAGTAGTTGTGACTAGACAGAAATGTTAGAAAAACAGTAGTGCAGACTGCAAACGGTTACAAAATGTCATCGCCGTTGTTACGGAACAACAACATGTCGCCGCGCTGCACATATAAAGAGTGTGTATGTAGTTGAACGACTTCCGCAGAGAAATGTGTCAGTGGAACATAAACTATGTGTGACATATTTTCATCTAAACATAACAAAAACAATCGGTCGCTTGAAAAGTACACAGAAAGAGTCAGAGGCAGAAACTTGTTCTGTGCCTTTCTGTAATGTACTTCGAACAATGAAGCGCTTTCTACAAGAGCTTTATCGCCATTCGAACAGATGTTTATTCGCGGCTGTAGTAGAATATTTGCAATAAAATCACATCAAATGACATTTAACAGAGTACAAGACAATTATTAGGTGTTGAAATTAATTCGGTGCCTCTAAATTAGATCAGTCATAACTCTGTTTTCAATTGAAATGTTTTCTCGCCGTTTTAGGATTTTAAAGTGTCAACCTTTACATTTAAAACCGTAATACATCTGTGCCAATCAGTTTGACATAACCTCAAAAAACAGTACTAAACACAATGGCGTCCGAAAAGCAGCATTTGCACACTTTTCGGATTTCATTTGAAGCAAAAACGCATCCGAAGCAACGGAAATGATTTGGTCAGCTTAGGACGAAGGTGTTGTGCTGCATAAAACATGAAAATGGCCCTGAAATACATTAAAACTTCATCGACTCAACACCCCTATCTTTTTTTCGACAAGGGATCTATCAGATACCCAACAGATGGAGTAAAATTATGCCAAATAATAGAAGAGAGTTTGAATATTGACATTGATTTTACCATAAACCAAACATTCGTTTCTTATAAAAAGCACCGAATTAATTTGTACACCTAATATATTAAATTTCAATTTTTTTTAAAAAATAAAGCTCCTGTAAATTCGGCTCTTGTTTGCGAACGTGCATATTTTTGAATAACTTTTTTTTTTAATCTGTTCGATTCTTAAAAAAGAGATTTTTGAATCTAACTGAAACAACAATTTTCTTGTACCTGTTAAATGATCTTTCTTTGATTGTTATGATATAAGTTGTCCACGTTAAACTTTCTTTATACTTAATTTTATTTAATTGGAACACTGTTATTTTACTAGGAATTATGTAGAAGAATAACTTCTCTTTTTTTGGTGGAAAAAATGGTCATGCGCTAAAATGAAATTAGGAGGTTGTAAAAAAAGCTGGTGAATGTTAAATCTTTCATGAAAGCACTTATTTATTTATTCAATTCCATTTCTGTATGATGAATTGCTAGTTTATTTAATAAACGTCTTTAAAATTTGATCAAAGAGAGGAATCATTTTCTTCAGATCTTATTAGAGACTTTTCCAAAATCAATCGAAATGAAATTTTTGTTCCTTATTAGAATACCTTATTATCAGTTGGGGCTATATTTGTTATCCTAATTAGCTGTATTGATTAATTATTATTAGTTTGTAAAAATGTTACAAGCTGTTTCTGTCCATATAAATCTGAACTACTAGCTTTTTCATTTAGGAAGTCCTTTGTTAGAGATTGATTAAAAATTATGATTCATTCACTGAACTACTTTGACTAAAAAAAAACATTCAGTGCTTGTTCTCTTTACTATTAATGTTTAGGAATAAAAATTGTAAAAAATAGAAATTAAAGCCAATATATAAAAAAAGAAAATTTATAAACAGAATGTTTTTTTAAAAAAAGTACTTTCATTCAAAAGAATTGAAGTATAAAAACAGTATTTTTCACAAACTACTTTTTCTCTCTCCAACAAATCACAATTGTTTTCTGTTCACAAATGGTAAATAATTCATCATATTTACTACTTCTTACTTACATACAGAACACGGTTTTGCCGTCTTAAGAGAGGTGAGGTGTACAATTTTTTTTTATCAAAGCAAAGCACAGAGAGATCTAAAAAGATTTTTCCATACCTCACCGCACTGAAAATGATGACATCGTCACCGATCTTTACATCAGCATCAATTCAAGTTTATCCATTTTTGACTAGAAAACCTTTTGTGGTTTGTGAGCGAATGAGGAATTCACTTTCAAATGAATTTTGTCACAAAATAATCAATTGTTCCCGAGAGAGAGAAAAACAATAGATCAGAAACTTTATTTCTTGGCGAATATTAAAAATATACTTCTATTCAATATACTGTACAGTGCAGTAGTGAAATAATTCTAATCTACATATTTGGAATATATTTTCATCTTTTATAAAAAAAAATACTCATACTTTTCAATATGAAAGTTATAAGAGAACAGCCTTTAAAAGTACATAATTTTTAAACAAATTCTATCGTGTTTGTACAATTTAAATTCAAAAACTTAAATCTGTGTGCACTGAGCTTCGTATTTAAGTGTTGCAGTTAACTGAACAGACTTTCATGTTTAAATCCAGCGCTGATCTTAAAATAAATCCTATAAATAAATTACAAGCGCATCGACAAAGATTCTCCAGTCATTAAAAAGCAGTTACATCACGTGTATCCAGTTGTCAGTCGTTCTTGTAGATCTTAACTTCTATGTTTAGTCATGTCGAGTGGACACGAACACCACTGTTACTGATAAATAAAAGAAAAGAATGAATCATAATTTACGATGCATGTAGGTAGACATGTCTATAATTAGATGCGATGAACGATCCGCTCGATAATTTCCATACTTATTATTAAACGTGGACGAAAGGGAAAATAAAAATGAAAGAGTGGCTCGCGCGCACGTCCAATAAATTCCTATACATAACACAAAAAAAGTTATTTATAAATAACTTTCGTTCTTTCATAACTTTCATTCTCGTTCCGTGATTCCATCGGCCTTGAACGAAGGTCAATATTACGGACTTAATTATACGTTTTTCGTTTAAAATTAAATCATATTTGTACCATCCACTTATCTCGATTGTTATGCGCACTCTGCGTGCCCGAGACGAGAGACACGAATGATTTATCGTTATTTCTTTTCTGAATAATAAAAGAAAACGTGGGAAGAAGCGATTAGAGGAGAAGACGACTGTCGTGTCAAACTGGTAATGAGTTTGGATCCGTGTCGAACGTATTATAATTCGATCCTATACTTTCACTCTCGAAAATCGTTCGGAAACGGATTCGGTGGAAAGAAAACGAACAGATCTTTATCTAATACTTTATGAAATTGTTTCGTTGAAACTATCTCCGGTATTTCTAGAATTCTTTTCAATCCCCGTCGTCGGATAGCTTTCTCTCGGTGATTTTTTTTTTGTTCGAATAATCGAACACTTCGAGATCCTGGCTTTAAGAAGTCGTGCACGTCTCGTGTGGTGATCTTTATGACAACTAGTTGACTTCGATGGCTTTTTAACGATATGAATAATTCTTATTTAGTATATTTTATTCAATCAGATTACGCTTTATTCAGTTTTCTTTAAAAATATTAACGGAAGTCGTATAGAAAAATCAAAGAATCACTTTTTATATTCACACTTCTTGTTTCGTAATACTTTCTGAACAATTTGACTTATTATTTATAGTTTTAAACAAGAAAGATAAGAATATATTTTTTTATAAATAATCAGATAAATAAAATGGCAAGTCTGTGAACAAGAAAATCAATATTTTTAACCACAGACTTTAGAACTCATATTGAGAAAGAAAAAAATTAATATACATTCAGTTAAATTCACTGTTCGTTTTATAAAATTGATTTTTATATCGATTGGTCGATGGAAATGCAAAAATAGGGCTAATACGATGAATCAAAGCGAAGAACGGTTTAAATATTCCTACTAGAAATTAAAAGAATCAATTGAAGCTGCAGTAAAGGCTGGATTGTATAAAAGAAGGTGTTATTGTTTGTTGGATGTAATTGTGAGAGAGTAATCTTTTTGAGGTTCTATTCATGAATAAAGTAAAAACGTTGGACAATCTTATCATCAATTGGATCGAATAAAGCAAATCGAGAAAAATATTCTTCTTTACGGTATTGGAAACAGCACCGTGTGTGGTTTTAAATAAGAAACAAGAAAAACAATCATTCGTTTCTCAAGAACATGATATATAGTTAAACAGAATGAGGCGACTGAGAGTATTTAACAGGATATCTAAATATATTGATAATTAGAGAATGAGGTGGAATCGTACGCCATGTGAAACAAATATCTAAATTGAGCATTCTAATATTAACCGAACGCACAGATTCAAATTTTAAATAAACGTGCCAGTACTTAAATAGTTTGAAAGGTTCGGTGCGATTCTTGATTTCAAATAAACGTGAAACGTTTCTGTAGGTACGGAAAACAGAAAAGGTGGTCGGTAAGAAAATATATTAAACTTTCAAGTGTCCTGTTCGGTTATTGGTAACTTCTTGTCTGATTTTCTTTAGACAGCACTTCGTTTATTTGTAAACAAAACAGTTTGTTGAATTGATTAAATAATCTAATGTTTTCTGTAATGTTTTTGTCGACTTTTAGCGATAACCTTTTGACATATTTACTTTTTAAAGACAAAATATCTCATTTTAATCGCTTGTAAAGATTCAGAGTTTTTTTCTATTCTTAGTGTTTTGTAAAAATCTTACTATATGATCATCTGACGGCATTAACATAGAGGCATATAAAGAATAAATAAAAATATTTCATTTTTATTCTTTGTTCCAAATCATAATTGTATATTTTTATATCTTTTTATCCTGATGATCTTCATCTTTTGAATTATTTGAGTTTCAGTAATCCACTATTTTATGTGATTCTTAATCATCACAAATCTACTTAGAGATGGCACACGTGCCGAAACAAGTAGTGGAGTACAGAACCTCGAATTATTCAAATGAACAAGTTACATCAGAACGACACATCTTTCAGTTTCATTTTTATATTCATCGAATTTTATTGTTTGGAATTATCATAATGAAAGACAGCACCTTTTCCGTTAGTCAGCTACTACTTTCCTCGGATTATCTGATCCAATTGGTGGCAATATTTTTTCACTGCTTTTATTTTATTGATAGAATCTTATAGGAGATCACTCCCTCACAGTTCCATCAAACAAACAATAATATCATTTTTCGGATACAATCCAGCCTTTGTTGCCAACCTAACTTTTCCTTATAATCTCTAGTACAAATCAGTTTTTCATTTCATATCATTGCACTAGGCCCATCTTTTGATTTACATTGACCAATCGATCGAGCAAAGAAGTACAGTAAGCTCCGTCAATTTATTCTAGATTATTAAATGCGGTTTTCAAACAGAACTTTGAAACATATCAATGCTTTTTATAATAATGAAATTATCGAAGTCAACAACTTTTTTCGATCGATTTTTCCTGTAATTTTTAATAATATCAACATTGACCCCATCGTAAATTTTCGTTCTCCATCATTTAATCTTTGTATCGTTCTCTTGGTTACTCTATCTTTACTATATACCTCATAAATCGTTTCTGTACCTGTTAAAAGATGAGATTATTTCCAAAACTCGATGCATGTGAAAAATTGAAATTATCTCAGCTGATTTCTAATAATTGATAATTTAATAAAAACGCATTGAAAACAATTTCATTTTTAAACAACTGTCAGCATATCCTGAGTAACACTAAATACATTTGTAACATTATTGCCGCAATTGGATGACTGTAAAGCCATTTATTGGAAACTTGACACGACTTTTGCAACGAGCTTACATTTATGAAACTTTGATTTTAATTTTCAACACGAATGTACAGTGGAAACGTTCAATTCACTGATAATATTTTACTGGTTTGATATTACCTGATGTCCAAACTCTTCATTGAACGATGGATGAAATTCAGGAAAATATTTTAAACAAATTATTAAATTCGAGTGTTGGAAAACGTTATCAGTTACAAAAAAAAACTAATACTCATTACATTCCTTTTGAAATGCAAGAAAAGTAATGTTGTAAAAATGTAAACTTTATGCAAGGTTTCGTTGGGAATGTCTGACGAATACTTGATATAAAAGTTGGAAAATCCTAAAATGCAATCCGTCAGTTATTAAGTAAGATTTTAATACAAAAACAAACAAATAGTATTTCTGTGATTATACAAAGATCAGTGTTTTTAATGTCATAGAGATTGACGTACGACAAGTTCATGCGAAATATAAAATTCGGTCAATTTAATTGATTAAATTGAAGGTATTTTCGTTACCACATTTTCTTTTCCAGTTCGATGCCTGTTTAACACCTGAAGTGGTTGATTTTTTCCTGTTATAGTTTTATTATTTATTTGTTTAAATAATATAAGACCAATTCAGTATTTTTTTTAAACGAAGTCACTTAAATATTTTTCATAAATGTTTCATCTCTTGTATGATTAATAAATAAAATTAAATGTGTCATCACTGTTCTGTGAATGAATCGTTTATTGTTTTGCGGTAACTTTGTGTTATTTATATATATATATATATATAATTGTATATATATATATATATATATATATATATATATATATATAAAATCATTTATACAAATTATTACATATATATATATATATATATATATATAATTAAACATTTTTATTTTTTTAATTAAAATCACTTTTTTAAATAAGAAAAATGTGTTATTGGAACAAACAATGTGTGACACAGGCTGAAACTAGTCCTAGAAGATACAACCTCGTGTGATTCTCAAAGAAGAAAGCTGCTGAATTTATATTCATGCAAGTTAATTATTTATATGTATTTTTGTAATTTCATTCATCCTTTATACTGGCAATTCTTTTAAATCGTACGAATTTTTATCTTCAGTGACTAATGACAGCTCTTGTAATATCCACAGGCATAATTAAGTAGAATTATCTACAGAAGATGTCTTATTAGGCCCATAAAATACAAGCCTTTGTGATTGTTAAGGAACAACACTTCCTGGACAATTTATATTCATCATTAAGAATATCTCTTCTATCTTCATTTTCGATTCTTGAAATGGTATACTTATATTAATTTTTATTCGTTCAAAGAGTGATAGAATATAGTAACAATTATGACATTCACTGCATATCAATGAACAGCGATAAAAGTCAGGCCAGTAGAGATTTCTCTCGTATATCTCAATGTGAGGTATACCAACCTCACATTGAGATGCACGACCCTGTCGGAGGGTCATAAAATTGTTCCACCACTTTGTGATTATGCCCGATTCATAAAACTGATCAGACATTTGAACAGCGCGAATCATGAGCTTTAGTGCTCGGTCTTGGTTCGGCGGAGGGGCTCCAGTTCCTTCAGCTCAATCAGTGTAGCACGATATAAAAAATTGTCATATGTGTATATATATATATATATATATATATATATATATATATATATATATATATATATATAAAGAGAGAGGCATAGACATATAGACAGAGACATAGAGATAGAGACAGAGATAGAGATATAGATAGATACATAGAGATGTAGATATAGACGTAGAGTTGTAGATAGAGACGTAGAGATGCAGATAGAGACGTAGAGATGCAGATAGAGACGTAGAGATGTAGATAGAGACGTAGAGATGTAGATAGAGACGTAGAGATGTAGATAGAGACGTAGAGATGTAGATAGAGACGTAGAGATGTAGATAGAGACGTAGAGATGTAGATAGAGACGTAGAAATGTAGATAGAGACGTAGAGATGTAGATAGAGACGTAGAGATGCAGATAGAGGCGTATAAATGTAGGCAGAGGCATAGAGATGTAGATAGAAACGTAGAGATGTAGATAGAGACGTAGAGATGTAGATAGAGACGTAGAGATGTAGATAGAGACGTAGAGATGTAGATAGAGACGTAGAGATGCAGATAGAGGCGTAGAGATGCAGATAGAGGCGTAGAGATGCAGATAGAGGCGTAGAGATGTAGGCAGAGGCATAGAGATGTATTCGTAGATATTGGGACATAGACATACATTTTTATTTAGAAAAAAAACAATCTGAACAAGAATATGTAAATATATATATTTTTTTAATCGATTTTATTTCTGAATTTCGATTTTAAGTATTCAAATTTGTGAAGAACAATTATAAATATTCATTAAAGTCCTTAAAGTGACGACTAATATTTGTATAGAGTTGTTATTTCGTTTTCAGAAGCAGTTTTTAATTCATTTTCAATTTAACTGGAGATAGATTTATAATCGACCGTTCATTTATCTTTCAAATCTGAAAATATTCGCGGCAGTACATTTACGGAGAATAAAAACCACAAAGCATATTGAAACATCTAAACGAATCGATCGAATCTTAGCATTTAATTACATAACGTTTTGTTCTTTCTCTCCACAGGTTACGTATTGGACTAAAATGCCAAGTTATCTCATATATTACTGGAGTGTTAGAATAAGTTTTCAATTCTATTCCACATGCCAAATGTCGAAGAGTAAATCGTCTCTTTAATATTCGATACACAGTATTTATCGAAGAGGCGCATAAACAATTTATACAAGTTTATATTTCTATACGCCAGTCCAACGTACTTAAAAACGAGTGATAATATTTTATTTTAGTTAACGACAAGTGTATATAAATTAATTAAAGTTAAATCGTGTATATATAAAATTATATTTTGTACGGAATTTATCCAACAGCAAGTGTGTAAGAAAATGGGATTTCTTATGGCTGGAAGGGTTTTGATAGTTCCCGTTCGTCATTTTGGCCGTATGTTAAATGTCAAACCGAGGTGAGATATATATTTATAATGTTTATAAGCTATATCTATATTTATGATAAAATTAATAGACATTTTTCGATATTCAAATCTTCAATTCATATTTTTTTGTATCATACAGGTTGAATAATCTGTTCTAAAAATAAATATACAGGTAATAGACATTGACATTCTATCAATTATCGACAAAATGAGTACATATTATACAATTATTTTCTATAAAATTTTCAAAAGTTTTATTTCATCTTTCATATTTGTTTTTACTTGAATTAATAAACATTTCGAATGTGTCATAATCCAACCTGATTTACAACTTGAAAAATGAATATATTTTATTTGAATGTATAGTTTTTTAATTATAAATTAAAATATCAACTTATATTTTTTGATTACATTTCTTATATTTTTTAATTAAAATAGCCTTGTATTATTTATTAAAGAAGTTAATTTTTACATTTGCATTCATCAAATAATATTTTCGTTTAGTTTAACCTCTTCACTTGTTCAAACCGAATCTTGATTGTTCTATGTAAACACCAGGGGACATACGAGAAAAGGTCAAAAAATTCGTAGAATAAATAAGAGAGGTTTTCCTTCACTGCTGCCTTCAGTTATTCCGTTATAGTGGAGTAGTATTCTCCAGTTATAGCCACACTCTTAGTTTTGTAATCGATCAACAAGATACCCTGTATAACCCAAAAAACTGATCAGCAGCTTTCCGGCTTGCGATGACACTTTCAACTTTTAAAGGGATTGTGTACCCTTCTAATGCCACTGTTTGGACTCGTGTTTAGATTCAAGCTAATAGTGATGAACCCACGTTTCATCTCCAGTAACTGTTCGGTACAAAATTTCATCGAGATTGTCTTTACAGAGGTTCAAAAACTCTTTCGAGACTTCAACGCGATGTCGCATTTGAAGTGGCACGAGCATTCTTGGTATCCATCTTGTACTGGCCTCTGACATGCCAAAAAGATCTTGTAAAATGTTCAAAACGGTTGTGGATGATACTCCAATCATTTCTGTGATTTGATTCTTTTTAAAACGAACACCGGCCGATATTATTAATTTCTCTACTTTCTTTAACAATTTCTGTCATCTGTACAAGTTATCTCTACGGACCTTTCTGAACCTGTCATCACCTATTTAACTCTGCCTTACTTGAAGAGACAATGCTACTGGTAAATTACAGTTTTATCGGGATAATAGTCACCGTAAACTGTATATATATATATATATATACACACACATACACACACACACACAGATATATCTCTTCTACGATCGGTTTCATCCTCCATATTTACAGATAGATTTTTAATTTAAATTCAAAATCTGCTTGAAGATTACAAGAGTCGAAATCAGTCCTAGATAAAACCAAAAATCATGCATAGCACAGAACAATCAACATTCTGTTTTGAAAACTACCAGAGATGATAATAAAAAAAACTGTTACTAATTATATAATACTTTAGTGGGAGAGTCTGAGAGGATAATTGAAGTAATTATCGTCTAAGATCTTTGTTCAAGAATTAAGATTTTAAATTGAGTCATTTTTTAAAAAAAATAACACACTCATCTCAATACATACATATATATATATATATATATATATATATATATATATATATATATATATATATATATATTTATTTAAACATTTTAATATAAATTTTAAATTCCTTTATTTTGTATTTATGAAACTACATTGTGAACAAAGTATTTATCTGTGTATTTTTTTAAACTCTCATCTCGATATTTCAATGACTATAAAAAAATCTATCCAGTCGGATGTACAAAAACGGCGTGACTGTTAGGATGCGACTAAGCTTAATCTACAATGAATTACTATTTTATTGTTCGTGATAAACACTACTATTCACAAATACAGCACAGAAGTTTACACGCCTATTCATTAATTATTATAAGAGCAATGAATTTTAAAACGTCGATTTATCCAAATGAAATCTAAGTAACTCGGTGCGCAAATCGGACTGTTTTATTACAATTTACTGAAATCGGACTATCAGAATTTACATAGAAAATGAATAAAGTCAGTATCATATTTTTTAAATGGTCGGCAAGTGAAAACGAATTTGAATTATACATTGTTGAATGTAAATGCAATCGTTTCTTTGACGTTCACATGTTTAATGCAACAGTTTCTTTTTATGATCTTGAAGCAGTTCTGATTTTTGTATTTCTATAATAGATAACTAAATTATGCATTACTAGTTACCAGTATGGAGTTTAAATGTAGTTATATATATATATATATATATATATATATATATATATATATATATATATATATGTATATATATATATATATATACTATTTCTTACAAAGAGATTGTCTATCTTGGACTCGATTACCCCAATTTAATTTTATTATCCATTTTTAATATCTGATCTTCTAGCAATACAATCTGGATTACACAAGTGTTACAGTAATATAATACAGTTTATACTTGTTTACTATATGTCGGAGGCACTAAAAAAAAGTTAAAGTCCAGTGCTTTAATGCTTTCTAAATCTTTTGTTTTTTTTAAAAAAAATTTCATTCGGTTGATCGAATAGGAATCGATCAAGTCTCTTCAAATTTATCTGTTAGATTTAGTAACTCAAAATGGTATTAAATACACAGTGCAGCAAAGAAACCCCCAGAATTTTCCGTGTTCTCGGCCTATACATTTTTATTTAATAAACACCGCGCGCTCGTTTCAGAATTCATGCCCGCCGTAACGTTTCGCGGCCTGTGGATTTCAAAATGTCCTAGATGATCGGTCGTATCGATCGTCGAATCTCTATTTAAATCTTTTATGATCGGACAGGTGACCTTCGCGAAAAAGAAAAAACGCAGACCAGATTTATCTTCGATCCGCGTTCGGTCTCGCCAATAAACTTCCAGACGCACATCCGAGACTGTGATCTGCGCGTCGCGTTTATGTAACGCGCTCGTTCATTCGCTAGTATTGTTTGTGGGACGTACGTAGGTAACCTTCAAGGGTCAAACGACAGACGCCATACACTAGTTACCGTATTGTTTTGCCGAACACACGTGCCACGTCGACAACAATAAAACGTACGATTTGTCTTTTATGTACGAGACCGTATCTGATTACGTCGTCGGAAAATATTTGTAACAATGCCGGTACGTCGACGCGTGTCTCGTTGTCCGACATGTCTCTCGGATAAGAACGTACGAGTAATTGGAGATCTCGAAGACAATAATACAATCTCGTTGTTGCGGTATTGTTATCACAGATTTGCTAATCAACATTCTCAATAATTGACTTGTATATTACTTTTGTATGCTAATACGCAGTTCGATGGCTAGCTATCATCTATCTAGCTATCATCTACATTGTCCAAGAACTGATATTCTTTTCCAGATCTGAAGAAAATGGCGTTGTCATCGAAATGCGTATTAACATACAAAAATACACAGTCGATTACACTGAACAACAAGAGTTCTAACCATTACGATGAAATCATGTAAATTGTTTGCTAAGTTCCACACAGCTTCAAATCTGGCATCGTTTTTTCCTTATCACATACCATCTTGGTATAAAATTTTATTATTAACACATTTTATTGAAAAACTATTCCACGTCACCGACTACTTTTCCGTATGATAGACTGTGTATCATTCACTTACTTGTGTACTGGTACAGAACAGTTACTTAGTTATATATAAAGACTGAACTTTTTCAATAAAGTAATCGAAAATTTGTCTAACTCTGTAAAGTCTGTCCTGATCAGATGTAGCTTGTGAATTATCGCTAAGATGGAAAAAATGTAAGCATTTGCTCGCATCTCATTCTATTGCTCGTTGTCGTGTCGTCGTTCATTACACGAAGACCTGTAAAAAGAATCAAAATTTCACTTATATATCCCTATAAATATACATGGGTGTCAAATTGTACATGTGTATGTGTAGTTGCAGCTGCTGCGTCATGGTAACGAGACGTTGCTTAGTTACACAAACAAGTGTATCTTTTGTTAATAATAAATAAACATTATTAGTTTGTCACTTGGCATTTTGAGTTATGGAATACATTTACACAATTAGAATGTTTTACCCGTTCCTTTAATAATACATTTGGCGACCAGTGACAGGACCGGGTTCTTAGTGTTAATTTTGATTGTGTTTTAGTGAGTGTCACTTTTGTTTCATGATCATGGAGTGAGTAAAGAGGAAAAGAACCTCGTTATGTGTTACTTTTACAAAAGCATTGAATTGTTCGAATGACAAGCTTGGTTCATCAACAATAAAAGATAAAGAGATTTTTATTGCGTTCCAAATTTTAGAAGGAGAGATGAATGATTTGAACGCAATCTCGAGTGACGTGATTGAGTTGATACTAGATGAAGATATCACCATCGATGCAGACCTTCAGAAGGAATATGACGAAGTGGATGAATATAAAAGTAAATTTTTGTCTGATAAATTGATGGTGAATGATTGTGTGACTCCTCGACGAAGTGAAATGCAGCAAGCACCGTTGGCGGGCGCGCCTTTGGAAAACAATAAAACGTATTAGTTACCTAAAATTGAATTACTTAAGTTCGGTGGTGAAGTGCGCGATTGGGTTGCAGTTTTGGAGTTCATTTAAGAAAATTCATGGAGGTGAAGTTATTGACAATGAAGATAAATTTCAGTATTTAATACGAGCAGATTTTACTTATATCAGTATAAATATGTAAAGGTGAGCATGTCTGTGTCTATGTGTAATTTACTTACATTGCGAAAGAATGTTCCATTGTAAAATGCGGAAATTGTCTGGTCCAGACACCGGCTCACTGCAAACTGTAACCAGAGAGAAACATTTAAACTTATACAATATTTACAAAAATATCTACTAGTTTTTAAAAACTGACATTGATAAAACAAGAGTTTCGATAGCTCTAAACTTCAAATCAAATGTCTTGTATCTAACATTCGCTTGAAAATAGCACAGTGTTAAATCTAGTAAAGGAAAACTGAAATTCAATTGATCAAAAATGACTAAGATAACCGAAATATTCTGAATTTAAGTTTATAAATAGAATAAAAACACTAAGATAATACTTGCCACAAAGATAACGATAAATTGGTTGTAAATTCCGCGAATATCTATAATTTCTTTTCTTCCTACCACGTTTCTCGATACAATAATATTATTGAGCAATTTAATATTATGCAAGGAGAATTTTTCAACTGATTCGCTTACATTTTGTATGAAAGCATAAAATTTCCAGTACTGCAACTGTTATCGCGTATAACGCAATGTTCTTATTACAAAAAAATATTGCATTATCCCACCGTATATCATTCGAATTTTTTCAATTCCGGTGTTAGGAATAACCTTCAAATTCGTATACATTTTCCTATCTATTTTAAGTGGCCGAGAAGTGTTAGATGACTAACGTCTAACTTTTGTGGAAGCTCTCGAATTGTTGTGCGTGATTCTGATTCGACTAACACATTCAGTTGGTCTTTATGAACTGAAGAAGGATGTCCGCGATCTTCTTCATCTTCAAGGCTCTCATCCTCAGCACGAAATTTTTGGAACCACCGTTGCACCGCACGTTCCTTAACATTACTCACACCAAAAGCATCGTTTAATTTACGACCAGTTTCTGCTGCTTTACCACCAGTTTTGAACTCATACAAAAATTTTCTCTTATTGGCTTCTTTTTCATAGTTAATTCAATAGCCCAATTTGAACCAAAATTAATAATAAAACCAAAGTCGACGTTACGAAAATACATACGGTAAAAATTAATTTTAGAATTCAGAGAACAATCCGCAATTATTTTCCTACCAACCTAATATATGCGACATCTGATATGAACAAGAAACAATCCCACAAACATTTCTTTCTATTACAATACACACACCTTTCACGTCTTATTCAGAAAATAACCCATTTTTCCCCCTTTAAATTATCTGCATATCTAGTTGACACGTGATTGGGAAAAAACAACAACAGAAAAACAGTTGAATATTGAAAAAAATATTTGTTTGTTTGTTTGTTTTTTTGTTTTACCGACCGACTCGATCCAGAGATCAAACGTTTATCAGTCAGTGTCAAATATTCATCTGTTGTAACACAATGCCGCGCGTGGGAAAAAGATAATTTATTCCTGTTAAAAAAAAAATACTAATGAGTACGTTCTTCGTCTTCCAAGGTACATGCACTCTATGTCAAACAGGAAGTAATAAAATCGTTCTGGCGTCTGTACGAATCTGCACAGTGGATCGACAGAGCGCTTGGAATACAGTGTTTTGGTTGTGCTTCTCTAGTTTTTTAAAGAACTGGTTCGATTATATATATATATATATACATATATATATATATATATATATATACATACACATTGCTAACTTATATAATTCTTCACGATTATTTAATAAATTGACTGTTTGGTAACGACTTGTCTGCGATTGTTTTAAATTGAAATGAAATTTAAAGCATATTGAAATCGCTTTCTTTTCTCTACTGCTGAAGATCGATAAATAATTTAATACAGTTTGATTTTAATAAATCGGTTCAAAAATAATTTCGTTAACTCGTATCGTTTTGTGTTATTCGTTTATTTTTCTTATTTAATTCGTCTGTGTCGTCGTTCATTTTTTTCTCTTTTAAAATGAAGTGAAGCGAAATGTGCGTTTTTCTTGTAGTGACCATTTCTGGCTCCCGAGTTTCGTGAATCATTCGATACGTGGGTTAAGAAATGATTCATCTAAGTAGTGTCATAGAATGATACATTTATTCACTTTCGGTTCTAATTCTCAAATGATATTTGTTCTTTTTCTTTATGCTTGGTTTCGATTCGTCGACACTCGAGCTCGTTCATACAAATTATAAAAAGCCTAAAATGATTTGGTCGAAGGATTAGATAACTGGAAAATTGTTAAACAGTTTGAGAATATTTAAAACAGATTTCGAATCTTTTAAATAATCACAATTAATATCGTCGCGAGCTTGTTGTGTATAAATCTGAAATCATTTTCAATTGAAACGAACACACATTATATAATCTAAGAGTAGAGTATTTTTTTTAAAAAAAATATTAATACTAAAAAATATACGATTAAAACTTATTATTAAGTTTCAATAGGTTTTTTCAGTAATTAAAAATTAAAGTTTTTTATGGAGAATAAAGATTTATATATATATATATATATATATATATATATATATATATATATATATATATATAAAGAGAGAGATGATGAAAATTCAATATTTAAAAACATAAATATTGTTTTATTACCGGCCTGATTGCAATCTAAACTTCTACAAGTGATTTTTTTTACAGATTCAAAATCTATTTTAAAAGTTATTCATCTCTTCATCAACTTTCCATCTATCTAATTCTTTATCCAAGTCATTTCAACCATTTTACAGTTTGTTAGAAATCTCTTCGAGCACTCACATAAACGTACCCACTTACTGTAATTACACAAAATCAATCCATCAAATTCATTTCTAGTGTATGCTTGGTAATCTGTTGACTTTTGAACACTTAAATCGATTTCATTTGTTGCTATGTATTCGAACGGTTGTATAGAAAAATTAAATTATTGTAAATATAATTAGAAATTACCACTTTCGTGAAGAACTCGCGCCGTACATGAATGTTCAATTAGTCATTTTCATAATAACATAGATGTGTTTATATTATATTCGAGTCTGCTAATCTAAAATTACCTGTTTTATGTGTTTTCATATCACGCTAACCAATCGATCGGCCTGTGGTAATTAAAAATATACTCAACATTCGTAAAAAGTTTATTAGTAAGGTAATATTTTTTATATCGTTTCTATTTTTAAATACATAACGACGCAATAAACTATTTATGGTTTGTTATTGTATTAATGGAATCAACATTATACAATAATGAGATTTACATACTTAACACTTCAGTGATTTACTGATAAAAATATCCTATTATATATATCTACATATAATATATATATATATATATATATATATATATATATATATATTATATATGTAGAGAGAGAAAAAGAGTAGTCTGATAAAAAAATCACGCTTGATTTTCATATATAATTATAATTTTTGTTTTTATCTTGATTTCTTATTAACGCTCTTCAGTTTCTTCAGTAATTTTTCAATGTGTTCATGTTTATACTACCCTGTATATTTTTCATAGATCTATTTATCTATATTCTTTCATAACTCTCGCTTTTTCAATCTAGAAAGACATGTCTTGACTTTAAGAAAAATTTTTGTACTTGTGGGATCGTTAATTTTACATGTTTTTTTCCATAAATACATCCAAAATATATCCAGATCATTGCACCTTTTTCTTATGTAGCTGTTTAAATAATATTGTTTTAACCCTTTCAATACGCTTTTTTCGTTTTGATTAATTTCTGTATGTAAGAGGTGGTTAAAATTGGCCAAAATTATTGTTTAAGTATTTTATAGTGGGTTCACCATGTAAGGTCAGGAATTTTTGAAAATCTGTAAAACACATGTATCCTGTTAATAACGAAAAGGTTAACACTATGGCTAATCAGAGAATATTGTTTTTTTTTTATCTAAAATGTTTAATAATCGATTATCAATTATTTTTGATTATTCCTTATGCGCATTTCAACGGAAATCCCATTGTTCTAAGCGTTAAGGTACAGAAAAAAATGATAATACTTGAGAATAGAGATTTGATAATTGTAGGGAAAGGTTTTTTTTATACCTCTGAAGATAGTATTGTCTCTGAAACTTGCGTGATTGACAAACGAAAAATGATCAATAATCAATTATTAAATATATTCAGTAGGATGAATTATAAATTCATTTGTGAAAGTTGTTCGTCAGTGATTCTTTATTTAATTTTTATTATTTTTATCTGCTCATAAAGCATTTCACTCATGGTGGCAGAATTTAGATGTTGAATTGTAACATTCTTCAAATTTTAAAGACTCCAATTTAGATTTCATTACATTTTTTCCACCCTTATTCATTTATTGTTTTATTTTAAAATAAATAAATAAATATTTAGAAATCTAAACTGAACGAAGTTGTAAAAAAATGATGTGTGTAATATTTTCAATACTGAAAATTATCATTACAAATTAATCACATCCTCAGTAACATGAATTACATTTGACAATAAATAATTGTTGTACAGACCATTATGTCATGATAATATTGGTTATAATAATAATAATAAAAACAGTTTTTTTAAAACTTCTAGACCGAAAACTCCGCTTAACAGATGGAAGTCGACGCCATCGTCATTAAATTGCTAATAAGCAACAATCAAAAATTATGTATAATCAATTATTGAACAGTTTTGATCAGAAAGAAATTGTTCGGTGAGCTAGTGAAAAATTTATTTGTGCAGTTAACTTCAACCACACTGTCAACCATACTGTATAATTGTAAGAAATTTCTGCCAGTATTATAACCAATATTGTCATCACATAATGTTGTGTACTACAATTATTTATTCTCAAATATAATTCATGGTACTGAGTAATTTTTGACGGTTTCAAATGAAGTCATTGTTCGTATCAAAGGTCTTATATTAATACTTATTCATTTTTGTTTCTGCAGTTAAATGAAACTGTGGTTATTAATCATCATCGTATGATGATCACAACGAATGTTTTCATTTATTTCAAATCGTTCCACTCACACTTTATTCAGTGATTTTAAGAAATGTGTTTTCAAGTTTCAACAGACTGTCTGTCTGTATTAAAGTATTTTATTTATTTATGATTCACTTTGATAAATATTTTATAATCTGTCTGTATATAAAAAAATAATTCCATCGTAAAATTTTCATAAAACAAATTTTTTTCATTTTTCGTGTAAACCACCTTCTCCAAACGCCACTACCACTTGTCGGCCCCTCCCCCACCCTCAAGAGGTGGGGAGCTTATCGAGTAGGAGGCAGAATCCCCTGGTATTTGTCCCCTGGTATTCGAATTTGTAACATTTGAAAACGTTACTACAAACTTTTCTTTAAATCTACAGATTATTAATTACTGTTTTCTTTTCTTTTCTTCCCCTCTTCTATATTTCACAAATCTGTTACGAAATATTCTTTAAAAAAATGTCCTAAACTCTGTAACAGTTTCACATTCTGCAATCGGTAATCAGTGTGATAAACGAACGCGTTTTTTTTATCGGCTTTATCGGATTTTGAACAGTTATTGATAATTTTTAAACATACTTTCATAGAAACCGAACACGTAAATGTATTTATATATTTTCTGCGCGTTTTGTATATTGTGTTACCAAACAGATGTGTCTATAAATTAAAATTGTTAATTAAGATAATATGCATTTATCAGAAACAATCAGTGATAACTGATTACAAAACAGTATTTATTAAATGGTTGGTCGTTTTTTCATTCATTGATAGGAAACATTGTTACAAATCCATTGAATCTAGTTAATATTAAGGATTAAAATACGAAAAAGAGAGCGGATATTAAGAAATAAAATAATAATTAATGTCATGTTTATTGTGTTCAAGCAACTCAAATAAAGATTTGATATAAAAAATTGATTATTTGATTAGGTTTTCTTTGAAGAATAAAGAACACAATTAAATTTGTCAATAGTACTAAAACATATCTTTTCAAGTTTTAAATTGTCTAACGTTGAAAATCATCATATCTGAAAAAAAATGTTTATGTCTATTAAAAACGTTGAAAAAATGGATCACGTTTCGATTAAGCATCCGCTACAGAAAATCTTAATACAGCGGTAAGTTTTGTTGTAAAATATTCACTGTGTTTTTTTTTTCATTTTTTGATTAACGAAAAAATGTGTTGAAAGTCATTAAAGTGTCCAGTATCTAAATATTGAAGTCATTTTAATATAAAACGTGGGAGTGTGGATTTATTTTTAAAAATTAATTTATGGTTATATTTCTTTATATTTTACCAGTCGTTTACTTATATAGGATGAAGCTTTTACCTTAAATTGCTTTAATTAATGATTGTAAAAAAATGTATTTTTGTTATGACTCTTGAAAAGTGTTGTCGATGACAAAGAAAGACTACATGTTATCTGGAAAATCCAGAAATCATGCCCATCACCTAAAACGAGAAATCTCGTTCCCGGCCGCCAGTGTGCTAAAATGCAGTTAAGAAATCGTCGAGAATGATCAATAAACAATTATTGAACAGTTTTGGTCGGGAACAGTTTTCTTGGAACAGTGAAAAATTCAATAGTGTAATTTATTTATTGATGCTTTGTTGTGTTATTTATTCGATTTGAAAATAATTCTGTTTCCTTTTTCTCAGATTATGAAGGTATGAAATTTTAAAACAGAATTAATTTTCTTATAATTATTTGAACACCTATGTATTTACCGGTCCCTCCGAAATTGAGAACCTAACTTAAAAAATCCCCAGTAACAGGATTAACAATGTTAGAAAACAAAAAAAAAATACCAGTATCTGAAAAACAATCAGGAAATCATGCACATCGCCTAAAACGAGAAATCTCGTTCCCGACCGCCAGTGTGTTAAAATGCAGTTAAGGAATCGTCGAGAATGATCAATAAACAATTATTGAACAGTTTTCTTGAAGCAGTGAAAAATTCAATAATGTAATTTATTTATCGATGCTTTGCTGAGTTATTTATTCGATTTGAAAATAATTCTGTTTCGTTTTTACCCCAGTTTCATTCAATTCAGTAACAAAAAAACGACCTCAATTGTCTCGTTATTAAAATTGAATTCTTTTCGATCAGACCTTGTTAAATAATCCCAGAAGTGATTCATTCATTTAACTGTGTGATGAAATCCGTGTAATATAAAAAAAGTAGATTTTCCCACCGAATGTACTTTGATCGCGTGTGCAGACTTAAACTAATCCACTTACCTGCGCTGTCTTGATTTATTCTCGTCAGAAACTGGAAAAAGTACAACAGAAACGTTTCGTTTCGATCACCCGCCAGGGAACTGTCGAACGTGTACGTGAAACCTATCACACCTCCCGTGTATAAATTGTCTGACGTAACTGTCTTAATAGCATTTCGCTTGTAATGTACGTCAGTTTCAGTCGCCGGACAAAAACGTTTGTGTATAATTATTACAAACTGATAAAGAAAAAAAAAAACGTTTCTCAGACAGGAAATAGTGGAATTAGATGATGCGATTTTCTAGTATATAAATTAAACTGTGACCATGTGTACAAACAGTGTGCCCCGTGATCGACGTACTAATCACTCGGTTTTGATAAGTCAGTCCGCAACACTATTGTCTTTTTCGGCCGAACGTCTAATTGTCATGTGCCCGTGCGTTCGTTGATTTCATTGAAACATTGTAACGAGTTGGTAAATTCAAACAGTTTTTCTGTGACCGGAATTCGTTATACACGCGTTTTTTTTTGTCGTACTGGAAACTAGACGATTTTCATATCGATTCAGATTTGGATCTGTGTTGAGTTTCAAAAGGGAAAAAAACAATTCGTTAGTTCTGTGCGTTTGAACAAATATTCACAATGGTCGTTTCGCATGAAAGTTTAATTATTGCAACGATGTAAGTGGTAAATAGTTGAATCTTTAATTAATTACTATTTTTGTATATTTTTAAAATCGTACTCTGTATAATTTTCTTTTGAAATATTTAAATTACTGTTCATTCGATTTCGGTTGTAAGTAAAAAGATATAAAACATATTTGAAAATCAGTAAAAATCATTTTTAATATTTAAAAATAATCTTGTTATTATTATAGTTGAATTCCTAGCAGGAAACAACTGATGAGATTTCGAATTTGGTCTTACAGAATGTCAAAAAATATTTTTTTTTTAAAAAAAATCTATTATTTGAAATATCGAGTAAGATTTTTTTTGATTAAATTTGCAACTAAGCCAAGACAATATATTACTGATAATTGATCATTTAAAAAAAATAAAACGAGTCTTCTGTTAAATTATTTTCTAAAATTTATTCGAAATTGTTTTTTTTTGCAAGCACACTTTAGATTTTACTAAATTAAATACTGATTTATTCCTCTAGACTTTTATTCGATTTTTTAAGTATTTTTATTTATTCGCGCATCTAAATCAGATATTTTTTCTTATTTTTGAAATTTTCATAGTTCTTTACAGTCTTTAAAAGTTTGTATCTTTATGAGAGCGATTTTTAAAAAAACATCTGTTTTGTTTTGGATAATTCAATTCTTGTTTTCGAAATGTGATCTGATTTGCATAAATCTCGACAGAACATTCTATATAGACAATCTATCTCAAAAATGTATATTCATGTTTATAAAACGTGCTTATCTTCAAGTAATTGCTTTCTATTGCGTTTTAGTTGAAGCACATTCGATTATCAGTAAGACATTTATTAAGAAGATCATAGAAATTAGACTTGCTTAACGATTTCCTCTTGCAAGCCGGTCTCGACTTTTTTTATATCATCGGTGTAATCGTATTTTCAAATTTAATTTAAAGATTAAAAGCTAGTCACAAAGAAATCGAAATTGTGGAGAAAAGGATACTTTTTTCCATGTCGAAAACACTTAATACACAGTGACTTTTGTGTTTACACGAACGATTAATTGTATTATTCTTGATAATCTGGATGAACTCTTTAAATTCTTATCATTAAAAGATTTAAAACTTCCAAGTTTTTATCGACGTACTTTCTCTCACGAATGAAATTATTGAATAAATAAGTCTGTCTGGAAAATACTGAAACATTTTGTCTGTAATTAAAATTTAACTTCATAAAATTCTTTTCTATCTAAATCACATTTTATTATGATTACTTTTTTAAACAAATTACTTTCTAAAAAGCAAAAAACGTGACAAATATTCACTGTTAATACTTGCAAATTTTTATTAATTCGCCATAGAAATTTGATGGACTTTCAGAATAATTTTATAGTTTTTTTTTTACCATTTAATAACTTGTATATTTAGTAATCGAATGAAAAGATCTACTTTGTCTGGAACAAGTTATTTGTTTTAAACTTTATCTTTGCCATTTTCTGAAGAAAATGACATATATATATATGAACGAATTAAGTAGGTATTTATATTAATTCGTGCGTTTATTTCCAGGATGGGCAGCTTCACGTCCGCCCCAAAAATCCTAAACGATGACTGTCAAGATAATGACATCGATCTGCCGGAACGTATGTCAAGATTGGATCTACTGAACCATTGCAAGAAGGAGCTGTCACATCTACCACCCCTCATCAAACGCAGTTTCAAGACGAAAGATCATTTCTATGATCTCAGTAAAGGTGTATTGCCAATCAACAGTGTTTCGCAAGGTGAGATATTTAGCTGTATACGTTTCGTTTAAATTGTTTCGATACTCTTTTCTTTATTAAACTGTGTATAGTTTGTGTGAAAAAAAAAACATAAAAACGAATTAAATGTTGAAATGAAGGATTGAAACTGATAAATTATACTTGCTCCTCCTGCTTAAAATCACTGTCTGCATTGGAATCAATCGATTTAGCAAAAAATTCGATTATTTTAAGTGCATTTTAACAAAAGCCCTTCAACTGAACTATTACCTTGTATTTTTACATAAACAGACTGTAATGAATAAATAATTCTGCAGGTATTTTACATATAAGTTTATACGAATGCGTATAAGAGGAAATGAATAATACTTTATCGAATTTTCTATAAATATAAACAAACATTCATTTGTGTGACAGTTTAGATATAATTTTTTGTTGAATTGTTTGATTAATCATTTAATTAATCAATGAAATGAATCAGTAACTGATAATAGAACACACCTTTTACATAATCATTGCATTCGAAATGATAGATTTTTTAATAGAAGTTTTAGATTCTGATACTCACTACCACAAAAATTTATTAATTAAAATTACAAACTGTAGATTCGTTCAACGTTTCCCTGTCAGGATTTTAAATCAGTTTAATCCCAATTTTATGAAAGTGTAATTTCTAGAATCAAACTAGAATTATTTAATCTTTTTGATGCTTTATGTTGTGAAATTATTTGATGTGTTGGCATTGGCGATACTTGCTAGTTTATTTTTTAAAATGAAAGTGTCTTAAATATTTAAGAAAAGAGATAAACAGTTGGTAAATTCCGATGATAGAAACAGAAACTGTATCATACTCTTTTGTTAATTTCCTGAATCGTCAATTGTTATCTTTTCATGACGTAACCAGTGTCGCTTATTTAATTATTTTACTGGGGAACAATTTTCAGTATTTTATTATCATGAACATCAAATCCCTATGTTATTGTTATGTTTATTATCATGAACTCAAATATCAGGTCGGTAGGAAAATAATTGCGGTTTTTGTTTTCTGAATTCTAACTTTAATTTTTTTCTCGTTCATGTTAATATCACTTTAAAGTGGATTTTTCGGTTTGTATTTTGATAACATCAACTTTGATTTTATCATTACTTTACTTCACAATGGGCTATTGAATTAAAGATGGAAAAATCAAATTAGAACATTTTTTGTATGTGTTCAAAATGGGCTGTAAAGTAGAAGAAACTGCCCGTAAACTATACTATGCTTTTGGTCTGGGTACTGTTAAGAAACGGACAGTACAATGGTGATTCCAAAAATTTCTTGCTAGGGATGAGAGCCTTGAACATAAAGAAGGCCGCGGGCTCCCTTCAGTTCATTACGACTGACTAAAGGCGTTAGTTGAATCAGAAAAACGAACAACAGTTCGAGAGCTTGCACAAAAGTTAGGCGTTAGTCATCCAACAGTTTTGGATCACTTAAAACAGCTAGGAAAATCAAAAAAGAGAACAATTTATGTGAATTTTAGTCATAAACCGCAATTAATTTTCTACCAACCTTAACAGTATCGGCTAAATTCATTTTCATAAATTAATATTCACTCCCACCACAAATCACATTTTTTTTCTGTTCCAAATTCTTCAATAGTCCATTATTGACCAATTTGGTTGTTACTTATTCTCATTACGGCGTCGATGGCATAGTATTAAGAATGACCTTCGATTCTTAATACTGTAATTGAAACAAAATGCGAATGAGATACGGTGGGATAATGCAATATTTTTTTGTAACAAGAATATTACGTTATACTCGATAACAGTTGCAGTATTGGAAATTTTATGCTTTCATACAAAATGTAAGCGAATCAGTTGAAACATTCTCCTTGCTTAATATTAAATTGCTCCATAGTACTATTGTGTGTCGAGAAACTTGGTAGAAAGAAAATAAATTATAGATATAGATATTTGCGGAATTTACAACCACTTTACCGTTATTTTTGTGGCAATGAATAGTGTTTTTATTCTATTTATAAACTTAAATTCGGAATCTTTTGGTTGTTTTAGTCATTTGTGATCAATTGAATTTCAGTTATCCTTTGCTAGATTTAACACTGTGCTTTTTTCAGGCGAATGTTAGATACAAGACATTTGATTTGAAGTTTAGAGCTATCGAAACTCTTGTTTTACGAAAATCAGTTTTAAAAATTATATATATATATATATATATATTTGTAAATATTATATAAGTTTAATTGTTTCTCTTTGGTTACAGTTTGCAGTGAGCCGGTGTCTGGACCAGACAATTTCCGTATTTTACAATGGAACATTCTTTCGCAATGTAAGTAAATTATACACAGACACAGAACATGCTCACCATATATATTTATACAGATATAAGTAAAATTTCGATTCTTTTTACAGCTCTTGGTGTAATGAACGACAACTTTGTCTGTTGCCCAGACGAAGCCTTGGATTGGAGTACCCGTCGTTACAGAATTGTAGAGGAAATCATCACATACTCTCCAGATATCGTCTGTTTACAGGTAAAATGTCGATTGATGCACGGTCTATTTTTATAATTACCTTAGAAAGTATCTTTGTGTGTGTGCGTTTTAGTTCCTAATATTTGAACTGAATCATTGGTGTGAATAGTTTTAAACGTTGTTGTCATTACAGGAAGTCGACCATTTCAATTTCCTCCAAAAGACGCTCGGCACCCAAGGTTATCGTGGTATGTTCTTCCCGAAACCCGACTCGCCATGTTTGTACATCAACGGAAACAATGGACCAGACGGTTGCGCAATATTCTACAGAGAGAACAAGTACGATCTCGTACGCACCGAGTCCCGTATCTTGGAGGTGTGGTGCGTTCAGAGTAACCAAGTCGCGTTGTCCGCCATCCTCCGCGTCCGCGAAACCGGACAGGAGATCTGCGTATCGACGACACACCTCAAAGCGAGAAACGGCGCGCTACTCTCTACACTCCGAAACGAACAAGGTAAAGATCTGCTCGACTTCGTGTCGAGAAACAGCGAGGACAGACCTGTCATCCTGTGCGGCGACTTCAACGCCGAACCGATCGAACCTGTTTACATGACGGTGTTGCGCAACCGCGACATGGGACTGTCCAGTGCTTATGCAAATATAAAACCGGGATACGAGAAAGAGATCGGCTCGTCGATTGAACGGGAACCGCCGTACACGACGTGGAAGATACGGGAGGAAGGCGAGGTGTGCCACACGATAGACTATGTCTTCTACAATTCGGACAAAATGTCCGTCGAGTCGGTGTTAGAGTTTCCCACAGGACAGGAGATCGGCGCGGCGCGTGTACCTTCGTTCCAATACCCCTCGGATCATTTCTCGCTCGTGTGCGATTTCAGGATACACGACGACGAGAAATCGAACGCGAAACTTTAGGGAAAGTAACATTGTCTCGTTTAATCCTAGTTTATCGTAATTTAATTTATTTGTCGGGGATTATTTAGATTTTTTTTATGTAGAAAAGGTACGGAGACGGTTGTGAATTCTTATTTTAAACTTTAAAAGCCTGTTTACGATTCGAAAATTGGCCGTTGATGATTTTTATATCAACGAGTCTGTACTGTACGCATCTGATGGAGATATTAACCAAGAAAAAAGAAACAAATTGAACAAATTTAAACAAGATTTACTACAGGTATTTTTTTAAGTTAATTTATTAATTTTTGATCTGGTCTTATGTTTATGCTGTAACAGCCCTTCTTGTATCGGCAGTTCCTGAATACCTAAATCTGACATCTATTTATTTAATAACTTTATTTCATTGCTAGGAAAAACTTCAAAAAGCCTAGTACTCTTGGTTAATTAGTACAGGTATAATCTGTATTCCGTTTTACAGATATTACTAGTATTTTTTTAAAAAATTTAAACTTTCAAACAATCTCCTGTAAACCAGAAAATGTAACAATTAACATTCAGTTGTTACACAACAATTATTTAATTATTGTTCAAATCAATTCAATTGTTTGAAAACTGTTTAATGTAGAAAATAGCTTCAAATGTTCTTTCAGTAGTGATGTAAAAAATATTTTGTTTTTAATGTGAATTTCATAGAACACAATTTTATAGAAGAATGTACAGAGAATTATATAGAACATAAAACAGATTTTCTGTTTTCAATTATAATATTTTACTCGCATGATAACGTCAGTCTTTTTAATGATCTGTTAATATTTTTAAAAATATCGAAAAGAGAAAAAATATAAATTTAATATTCTATTTAAAAAAAGAAAATACATTTTGCCAAGATTTTTCTTTAAATATGATTTTAAAACTACTTGGAACAACATTCAACGGATTTCGCATTCCTGAATGTTAAAAAAGTGCATATGAAAACTCATTCAAACTTTAAATCTTATTCTATTAATGATTTAATTTGCTAGATATTTTTTCTTGTATTCTCTAAGATCATCTTTTTTAATAATCTAAATTAATACAAGTTTTCGTACCGTTAAAAAAATCACAATGATCCGATGAATCCCTAGAGGCAACTTGATTTGTGTAACAAATTTATAATATTTTCTCGTTTTTCTAAATGTGAGAAGATCTGATTTGCTTGTAAGCTCGGCATAACAGTACCATTGAAGGATCAGTTCATGAGCAAGCGGTCTCTGATAATTTCACTAGTTTTAATCTTGGTATATTGTGATATGTATTTGTATTTATAATTATATATTTATATAGTTAACAGTTCAATGTGTATTCGAAGTTAAATCGAACGAAACGTTTCGGCGACAATTGATTTACCCGCGGACGATTAATCATCGTCTGACACGGAATGTTTTATATAATTTCACAATAAAAATACAAAAAAAATGTTTTATACTTTTCATTATTTAATTATAAGGTCTTTTAAAAAAATCGAATTGCTTAAACAGTTTCTGTGTGAATTTTAATAGATCAAATCGTCGCTGCGTAAATCCATTTCGCTTGAAACGTTTTGTACTTTTTTCCTAATACACTCTACAAAGTGGGAGATCTGTGTAGGTATTATTTTGTTAAATAATAAAAATATTTATTATGCTAATAGCTGGATTTTTTTGTAGATAACGAACACGTTATAAATTAGATATGAAGTTTGTTCTTAACAATTTTCTAGAAAATCTTCGAATCGAATACAACCATGTTTTTTTTACAGAGTCATCAAGTTTTCTTCTTTTTTAACAGGGCTGGAATAAGTGACTTTCTCCTATATGCTGTGTTTTATTATCACATCCTTTAAAATTCATATTCTGAAATGTTAATGATTTCAATAATAATTACTGTAATAAGTGTCTTATACAGTTTTGACAGATTTTCTTAGAAATTATCAAGAATATCGCACTCGTGTGTTTCAGTTGCAATGCCGTCATCTTCAGAGAACTAAAATATAGAAAAATCGAATTTTTGTAATTTGTAGCCTTGGCGATCGAAAGACTGGCCTACAAAAAGAATTCATTTTTGAAACTGAATTTTCCATAGCATCTTAACTGGTCGTATCAAATTTTATTTTCAATCTCATTGATCTTTAAATTGATTAGAGTGACATTCAACGACCTATCCACGTTTCAGAAAATGATTATCCAGCCAAATATTAACAGTTAACCTAAATCTTATAGATCTCCATCGTCTACAAACATTGATTTTTCAGTTCATTTAGAAATTGCAGACTACACAGAATGTTGAAGAATCTTAAAATATTATTTCCTGTTGGTATTAATTAACAATTTTACCATCGTTTACATGCCACTGGAATGGTGTCATTAAATGTCAATTCTTGTTAAAAATATCTGAATATTTCCTTTTACTTTATTTAAAATAATAATTTAAAAATAGAATATGACTTTTCGGACATTATTTAATTATAAATTTTAACCTTAAACGTCTATTAAATTTTAAAATTATTTAAATGTAAACTCATATCATTCACAGTTATCCACAAGAAGATCTACAATGAAAACTGTCCCTGTTCTCAATTGACTTGCGACTTTTAGATCAATCCAGGGATGAACTAGGTACATCAGTGTATAAAATGAATATATGAAATAATAATAACTGTACAAATTGTCCCTCTGTAGGAACTCTGGAACTCTTATTTGCTAAACTATAAGAAGTGGTCCAGTTTGAGGGCTTTAAAATATGTTTAATTTCTTATCAAACCTATTACACGAATCTTCAAATGTGTCTCTCTTCAGCCGAGGAGGGGAGAGTCATCCAGCCGGATAACAGGAGGTAATTGCATATAAGCGTGATTCAAACAGCAAATTACGCAGAAGGAATTTAATTTTTACCGATTATCTAAAAGGTTCCATCGACAGGACCAAAAGTTATTGCATGAATTTCTAGATTCGACCTGCTGGATGAATGATCATTCACTAAGGAGATGTTCGTATTTTTTAAACAAAATTTAAGTGTTTTTAATACCGCGTCATTATGCAAGTCTTACAAAATCAGTATTTCCTTCATACATTTAATATTTCTTTTAATAATATGGCTGTACACTTCTTAAAACAAAAACATAGGGTGTACAGTGAAGGTAATCATCCTGAAGGTGTCACTCGTACCGAAACTAGTATTCAAAAACATACAGTTGACCCAAAAGAACAAAGTATTAACGGGATCATAGATATAAAAAATTATAATTATTATCAGAACGACACACAACAATTCGAGAGCTTGCACGAAAGTTATGTGTTAGTTATCCAACAGTTCTGGATCACTTAACAAATTATATGCATTTGAAGGCCACAAGCCCCAATTATTTTTCTATCAACCTGATATTCAGGTATACCTCGATTTACAACGAGGTTACGTTCTGAAAAAATTGCGACTCAGCTTGAAACAACTTAAATCGGACCAAATTGTACATACGAGTATACTAAGAAAAATTTAAGTCACATAATTTCGAATAATGTATATACATATGAAAATGTGTATATTTTATGGCACTGATGTGAATGCAAGTTCAAATGTAGTAAGTATAGATTTCTTTCAATTCCATTCAGTAACAAGTCTGAAACAGTCATTAATATCGAGTCGAGGTGGGAATTTTTGTTGGACTTAAGTGTGTATCGACTTTAAACGAAGTGTCTTAAATCGGTGTATTCCTATGTATTTCAATATGAATATTTTATTATCAATTCGTTAATAACAGCCTAGTACCAATCGGCAATACTGTGAAATATCAAAAATATTTAGTTCTGCATTAAGAAAAAGTCACAGGACATCTGCAAAAAGATGAAACGAATGTCTTTGATCAGATAGTAGACATCGATTTAATGATATGTTGTGAAATAGTTCTAAAATATAACAACTTTGTTTTCCAGAAATGCAGTTCTTTTCACAAATCAATCATTTTTTACCTCACATAGAAAAAATTCTGATCAAAAATGTTCATTACCTCATTACTGATTGGTTTCTGTTGGTAGAGATTTTGATTTATTCTAGATTATTCCAAGTGTATATATATATATATATATATATATATATATATATATATATATATATATATATATATATATATATAACTAAAATTATCCACAAAACACTATAAAACAACACGTCGAAAAAAATAATTTATCTGCTAGAATGCATATATAGACATACTAATATGTATATGTATACTACGGGGCTTCGCCCCCTGCTCGCTATGCTCGTCCACTTCTCAATTCTAAGCCTGTACATGCAACCGAATGAATCAATAAGCATATTTTTTTAAAATTCATTATGTCTATATAATTATTATCAGATATATAGCAACGTCATCGTTATATATATATATATATATACATACATACACATCCAGACATATATATGGGCTTACAATTTTTTTATCATTAGCCACAGACCCATATCTAGACATCCAATCACGTATGCGTGTGCAAGAATTTTGTTTAGAAAAGTACAGACATGTTATTGTTATATAAATGCTCATATTTATATATTCTCGCATCTATTACAGCCCACGAATTTTTATAGTAAAGTCGAGATACTGATTGATGTGTCATAGATGTGTGTGGGTGTCTGTATTTCTATATAAACATGGCAGTAGATTATTTTTTTCAACCTTTTTTATGTGGCTAAATACTAATTTATATATATATATATATAAATCCACATCCAGACATATATATATATATATATATATATATATATATATATATATATATACATCCAGACATATATATATATATATATATATATAGGAATACGAATTTTTTTAGTAAAGTTTTTTAGTTTTAGTAAAGTCCAGACATGTAATTGTTTCAAATTCTAATTCAAAAACATTTTGTTCATAATTTAAATACATGGCCTTGTGTGGCTGGTTTAATACTTAAAACTATGACGGTGCCTTTACCGTTGCCGGTAATTATCCTCGGTTTCTTAATTGATAGTTGTATGATGTAGTATTTGAAATTTTCTGACTGTCTTTAAATGCCTGTTATGCCCGGGAAAAAAATTTCAAAAAACGGGAGTAGATGTTATTGTTAAATAAATGCTCATATTTATACATTCGCACATCTATAAGAGAATACGAATTTTTGTAGTAAAGTCGAGATACTGATAGATAGATATGTGTGTGTGTGTGTGTGTGTTAGTATTTCTATATAAATATAGCAGTAGATTATTTTTTGCTGCCTTTTAGTTTTTTGTGGCTAAATACTATTATATATATATATATATATAAATCCGTGACTTATTTATTTGGGACGAGGTATCCAGACCAGAGGATTGATGAGCGTAGCGAGCAGGACCGCGAAGCCCCCTAGTGTATATATATATATATATATATACAGTTAATATAAAGAAAATTTTTTTCGCAAATTCTCTGTATAAGAAGAAGAATTTATTTATTAATTAAAACGTACAAGAAATCTCAAAATGATTAAATTACTTTCCTGTTATCATTTTGTTTCGCTACCTCCAATCAAAAATGTCAATTTCAAACGAAACCTACAATTTTTTATCTCTACAATTATTATATTTTACGTTTTTTTACGATATAATCAATCATTAAACTGTCTAATTTTAGCAATGAACTGAAATGATGTATGTGATATTAGAAATCAATCCTAACTATTAATTTTTAACTGGAAAGAATTTCATTTACTACTTAAATATGAATAGTCGATCAAAGAGATAGCATACACGATCTTCGATCAATTTTCAACAGGCACTTTTTTTATGTAACAGATAGACCTTATTTCATTTCTTCGAAAGTCGACAGTGAACCGGTTAATTGTCGCATCTGATTGGTTTTGAAAATTTTTCTACTAAATAGATCGAGTGATCCATGAAACCATACAGCGTACCATGTGGTATGCACTGTACAATTTAGAAACTGTAGTAGCCTGTGGATTTCACAGTCTAGTGGCTTGGTCTGTACGTAGCACGTGTTTAATTGTGAATTATTTTAATTTTTAATTGTTTAACCTTACAAAAATCTAATTCAATATTTAAATAATATACGGTATCTTCTCACTGACAATTTGTCGAACGAATCCGTATAATATAACAAAGTGATCAAACGTTTTTGTGATTTATTTTAATAATAAATATGTTGATACGTTTTACATTGAACTACGAACGGTACGCATCGAACGGCATTATGTAACTAGTGCGCACGTATAGCAGTAAAACGTTCTGTTCAGTTAAGGAATTACATAAAATGTCAATGAGAGTGAACTGCGTTCAATCGTTTTATGCGTCTGTGTGCCGTTGACAGTGAATATCGTACATCTGTATTCAGTTAATTGTAAAAATCAGTGCAGTTCAAGACCAGTGAACATTTTTGAAATAAATGTGAGACGTTGACGTGTTGAATGGTTCTCTTGTGCATCTCTACATTATGGAATATCACGGAATCTGTACAGAGGTATGTTTTGACTTTTTATATTTATTCACTGTTCGTGTATTTGTATATATATCTACAATGTCATATTTATTCGGAGATGTTTGATACGGGTGCCGTATACAGCCATTTTGTTTCGCAATATCTACACACTTAGATTTTTTTGTTTCATGTAGAAGTGGTTCATTGATTGAGAAAGATTTCAATTTGAGACTGTTGTATATAATATTTAATATATTTAGTGCTTGATAGTTATTTTAAATAGTGAATAGGTCAGTGATATGTGTTGTGTATATATATATATATATATATATATATATATATATATACTATAAAATAGAATTTCTTGTATGGTTTATACAACTAAACAATGTATTATTATTTATGTCATAATATATATATATATATTATTTGTCAATTAATTATTAAATTTCGTCTTAAACAGTGTATTATTTACTCTTTGTTCAGATTACAGACAATACACTTTTCCTTAATATTTGTAATGGTAGTTACTGCTATTTATATTAAAATATAATTTGTTTTTACTATGTATTTAACTTGAGTTCTTAATTAATTCATGTTTCGAATCTGAATTGCTAGTGATAGGCGATAATAAATATCGAGTCGAGATAGGAATTTTTTTACAACTTATATGAAACGACTTTCAACGAGGCGACTTAAATCGAGGTATCATATATATATATATATATATATATATATATATATATATATATATATATTGTGTCAGCTGGAACTTGAATAAAATTGCACATTTATCAAGTGTATGATTTAAAGAGCATTGTTCTGCATCGAACCCATATGTTTTTCATTTTTCAGATAAGATTAGTGGAAAGTTTTAAATCCGCTTATGTTTCCAATAATTATGATCGGTTCTAATGTGCAAAATCAATTAAGAACCACTTCAATTATCAATCATTATTGTTCCTGACACTTTAATTTTCATATCACTCCGTGCAAACAACAGCAATCGTACACTAATTGGTTCATGATCGGTCGACAGTTATGGACGACAATCGTTTAGATAGAAAAACTTCAGTTTCGTCCCTTAAACGTTTCATTAGAATATTTCGAAATGATGAACCGGTATACAAGACATAAAAATCAAACAACACGTTCGGAAAAACAAAACATTTTATTTATTTTTTACAAAATCGTTATAACAAAATTGAATTGTACAGTACAGTATTTGAAATAACGTAAATCTACTGAATGTATTCACAGGAGCCATTGATATAATCCGAAAAGCATTTTTATTATCTCGAAATAATCACTACACACATTTATCTATTCCTTTTTGATATGTTTACAATTAACGTATATTTAAAAAAATTACTATCTAAATCATAGCTCTAGAATAGGCAGAGTTCATTTTCTACCAAGTATATATATAATGCATTGTGTTTATTATTACTAATTTTCTACAACCGCAAGGCTCGTTTTTATGAAAAATACGTTTTCAAAAATATATGTAATTGTTTTTTATTGTTCACACTTTTCAGTATTCGAGCCAACATTTCGTTTGAATTATTTTCATTTCATATAATTTGTAATCAAAGAAGCATGTTTGTGCATAGCCTCGATCCTGTTTTTAATCCAAAAATAATTCAAACCCGCGGACACTTTACACATAAACTCTATATGCCAATATTTAACACGGTTACAATTTAGCTCAAACATATAAATATATATAATAGAATAAAGAACGTTTTCATATTTCTCTTTTATATAAAGAAGTTACAATCCTTCTTCATTTCAAACAAATCAACTACGTACATTTATTATTTTTCTGATAAGTTTCTTCATAATTTCTCCACATCAACATCCAATTGATTTATAATTAGTTTTCTTACAATAAACATTTCTGTTTTAACAACATTTTTTTTAAACATACATCAACATTATTATTGTCAAAATCACCGAATATTTCACATCAAGTTATCACAAAGAAAATGTTGACACATTGAAACAATTTAGGATTTTGTTGAAATCAGTTTCAACTTGGAAACGAAACAGATTTAAATAGAATTTTGAGAGATCTTAGGATATTTCAATTTTCATTAAAGAGAAATGAAGAGAATGAGATGAGAATGTCACAGATTTTGTGTCTAGATGTCTCGTTTGATTGAAATATTTTTTATTTCGATTGATATTAGTTTCACCTGTTTCGATGACATAAAAAATTCAATCTTCGAAAACAGTTTTAAATTTACAAATCAACTTTTCACTCGATTCACAAAACGTGGACTTTTCTCCAATCGAAAATATCCAATAATTAATTACCGGTCATTTTTGATTATTACTTATGTGCTCTTTTTCGATTATAATGCCAACATTCTCAGATTATTGAAGTAGAGAAGAACTTGATTTTCTTACAGATCTAGATTTTTCTGCACTTGACGATTGATGAAATCATCATAAAAATGCGCATAAGCAACAACCAAGAATGATTAATAATCAATTATTAAATTTGTTGATCAGAAAATTTTTCTGTAGTTTATTCATTTCTTGGAAAAATTCATTTCTTGGAAGTGAATTTAGCCACAGTACTCAAACGACATTGTAATCATTTCACATTTATAAAAATATAATACATTTGGGGAAAAACAGCTTGAAAATACCAGAAACGAAACATTAGTCCAGACCTAAACTTCTTTCGATTTATCATTAAACTTAAATATCTATTGCTTTTTATATTACCTAAAAAAGCCCAGCATTATATCAGCTCATCTATTCTTCATATAGACTTTAAATATCTGTTGAAAAGCTGAACAAATTTTGACAGCTTTTAATTGCATTTGCTAATCCTTTTTATTTAATCTAAATAGTACAGCCTTAGACAAAGCCATATGTTTTTTTTTAAATTATACAGTAAATAATTGAAATAAAATTAGGTTTGTAATAAATTCGTGTCATAAATTCCATCTATTTGAGCATTTTTGATCAGAATCGTTTTGTGAGTGATAGGGTGGTTGTAAAAGTTAATTTAGCTACAGTGCCAGAACTATCATGATTAGATTGTCTTCTTCTGCAAGGCAGTTATTTTATTCAGACACAAGTGGATCTGTTTTAATATTTCGACGGTTTTGAAATGAATCTCGTTAGTTAAACAGACAGGAACCTTATTTGATTTACAATTAAATTGACTAAGTTGAAAAATTGACGAAATTTGAATTATCTATTAATATTGACTGTAACTTTGAGTATCAAAAATTATAATATTTCGTTGTTGAATTACATTCAAAAAATTATTATTAAACTGTAAGATTATATTTTTCAATATATCGACTAAGTTCAGCTGACTGAGCGCTCAGTGTTCTCACTAAGAATAATAATGGTTACAGAGACACTCAGGCGGGCTGCTTACAGTAAGCTGCTTTTACTAAGTATATAAATTTCACACTTTCAGTCGATCACAATCTCAATTTCTTTTCATGATAGATGCCAAAAATAGGTGATTTAGAAACAGTTTTCGTTATTAAATCAACATAACTGAAATTATTCGGGTAATATTTATGTACTTTTTATTATTTATTACTTACAATTGAAGGTAAGGCCTACTGAAAATTTGCATAACATGTAATTTACATAGACTTGTTAATGTACCAACATAAAACATTATAATAATACTTTTCAGAATCCTGAAATGAAAGAAATGCCTGATCAGATAATTAGCGTACAGGGAGGTTAATTAAAAAGCACCAACAACAAATGAGCACTCAGTCGGTTGGACATAATAGTCTATATAATAAAAACCCAAATTTCTCGCCACTTTATCCGTGACGAGTATCTATAGTGACGAGAAATGTTTACTTTATCAGCTCATAGGTTTCTGTTATGTTTAAACACACTATGTTGTAAAAACCAATAAACAGTTTATTCTTTCTATTTGACAGGCTATATACTAGTTATGTAAAAAAATGCACATGAACTTAAATATATTGCTCGTTCAGATTGTTCTCGTTAAATAATTTGTACTAACAGAAAATATTCATACAAATCTCCACCCACGAACAGGATCGACAGATCAGTTTGTAATCAAAAAAAAAAAAAAAAAAAAATCAACAACATTTAATATACAGTTTGTCCACATAAACAATATTTACATTTTACAAACCTTTCCAGATTTGAATCTATTCAAAATATTGACTTTCACAGATTTGTACGTTTTGAGTTTTGTTCAGTATTTTTTAGATCATTTATTCATCTTGAGATAGCGAAAATCATCGATAAGCATTCTAACATGAGGATCTATTGTTTTTTAATGTAGATACATTCATTGATAAAGCAGTGTCTTGATTTTAAAAAATTAAAAATAAATTTATAATAAAATGTGAACATATTAATGTTTATATATATATATATATATATATATATATATATATATATATATATATTTGTATGTATATGGCTTGTTGACTTAGAGGATCTATCAGAATTCAGATATATGTCAATGAAGTCATTTTGAATACGAACAATGATCAATGTGTAATAATATCAATGGAATCGAAAAACAGATGAGTTTTTGAGGGTTGTGAGTTTTATTATGAGTTTTCACGATATGCTTAGCTCTGGCTTTGATAGTTAGTTGTTCTAAGACTTCTTTATCGTATATTGGTAACACAAAATACAGTTATCTATATGTAATATTTTGAAATATGAATAAACTTGAATTCTTTGTCTTACTGCTAAGCAGTTTATTTTAGTATAGTAATTTATGACTGACAATTTATTCTGACTCATAGAAAAACTATTTTTGTAAGATATCTTTATGACATTATAACCAGAGTTGGTCCTTTTTTGAGTCAAAATTTTATAATGAATAATCATTTAAAGGATTAAATGACTGAGTGATAACATGTAGTAAAATAAGGACAAAAGAGAAGCACTGGATTCTTAAAACTGGAAGAATTTATCTGTAATCCATCATATTCAGTTATATGTTTGAGGACATCAACTGTTAAATATTCATTAAATGACTGACTCTCTGTAATCGATTCCAAATGAAAGCCCTATTCGTACGACTCTTTGAAAAATATCACAATACACTCTGAACAATGATACAGGTCCTCTTCGTTCTTCATAAAGCCGAGTTGTAATTTTCAATAAACAAACGTTATTTCGTATACCTTTATATTTACAATGTTTTGTACAAAAAGCGGGGAGGGAACAAAATGAAAAAGTGGTATTTAATCGAACGATCTAACAATATCGACTAGGGCCGTGTACGTTCCAACAACGAGCCCGATGATTCCGAATATGATCAAGATTATGTCTTTGATTAATATGTAATTGAATCTGCCTAAATTGTCCGGCCATTGTACGCAGAGTTCGATGATTGCCGGGAATGCGAGTCCGAGTGCCGATAGACATAAACATCCGAATAGTGAAATGAACAGACCGAGACGTGGTATTGTAACAGCTAGCGCAACTGAAAACAGAAACGTTATATGAAAATCGCATGTGGCGATCGCCCGATTCTAGAAACAAGACTGAAATAAATACGAATATTTTCCTATCGATCAATTGCGTTCAGATTATGCACAAGTGCAACAAAGTCGATGTTGATGAATAATTAACTATCTTTATTTGTAAAATTTTAATCATTCTTATGGGTGTTAGGTGCGTGCAAAATTTTTAGTCTTTTCCTGGCGATTTTTCTGTTCGTTTTCATAACATATAAGGACTAGAATAGATGAGGACAAATTCAATATAATTTAATGTGTCAAAATAATTGCAAAATACAATGAGTATCGAATAGAGAATATATTTTGTTTTAATAAGAGAGATGGACATTTAACATTTCTTAGAAAGTCAAATCTCTCTTTTTCTCTTCAGTAAATGGTTTGTGTTTGCAATAATGAATTTATTCAATTGATATTTATATAAATATTACATTAAAGAGATAAAACTGTTATACTTAATAGTAAAAACTTATAATATTATATATATATATATATATATATATATATATATATATATATACAGTAGACAATGAAATTATAACCAATTGTTGAATTGGATTTGTCACTATTTGAAAAGTCCCCCCATTTCGAACGTTAAGTTTCCAACTGATTATTATCAAATTTCTCAAACTTGAAAGAAAAAATGATCCAGATTTAATTTAAATATTCTACTTAATAACAACGACTTATTATTTTATAATTCAACGCTCTTCATCTGATGTTGAATGAAAATCCCTCTCTTATTTTGAACGAGCGACGTTTTCGCCTTACATGACAATTTGAAAATGAATATAAATTGAATATCAAACAAGAGAATTTATTATTTGCAGAATCCAGAAAAGTTTCGAAACAGTATTCTGTAGAGTCACTATTCATAGGAGTGTGGGTCACTATTTCGAGTCGTTTATTATATCTAGAGGTCATTATTTCGTGGGTCTACTGTACATATTTACACACAAACGCATATCTAGTTTTATAACAGTTGATTGATAAAAATATCTTTTCAGTTGTGTACAATGGTCTGGAAATATTTTCTATACCGTTTAAAATATAAAAATGTGTATAAAAATGTATATATATATATATATATATATATATATATATATATATATATACACTTTAAATAGGATAGAAAAAATTTCCTTACCATTGTACACAATTGAATTCTTTTCAATTGTGTACAGTGGTCAGGAAATATTTTCTATCCCGTTTAAAATGTAAAAATGTGTGTATGTGTATGTATATATATATATATATGTGTATACTTTAAATGGGATAGAAAAAAAATCCTGACCATTGTACACCACTGAAATCTTTTCAGTTGTGTACAATGGTCAGGAAATATTTTCTATCCCGTTTAAAATATAAAAATGCGTGTAAAAATATATGTGTATATACAAACATACATTTTAACACACCTTTTTACACTTTAGGCATGATAAAAAAATATTTCCTGACCATTGTACACAACTGAAAAGATATTTTCATCAACCAACTGTTATGAAACTAAATCATTGTGATGCGACAATCGATCGATCAACATTCAATTATACTCACAAGTAACAATAACAGCTCCGATCCTAAGTACGTATTCCCAAAGCATACGTCGATTTTGGATCCTTTTATCCATATACGTGCTCCAAATGATTTCAATAGGAACGTAACACTGAAGACCGTACGATATGTAGATAGCTATTGCGAACATTGCCTTCACGGACTGTGCTAAGCTGTAAAAAAACGCATGCTTTTATTTCCAGCATTTCACATGTTTGTAAATTAATAATCGACTATTTTCGTGGATATAATTAACAACGATCATATACTTTGCTTTTAGTTAAAAAAAATAATAAAGGTATTAATACTGCGATCCGCAATATTTGAAAATCTGATTGATTGAAAGTGTTAGCGAGTTTTAGAGGAATCAGAGAATCGAATCTAAAAGTAATTTTTGATTTCTATAAAATGGTCAAAATGATAAATTCAACGCCGGATTTACATTAGGTGTCGCCCTTGTGCCGCCAATCAAATTCCTCCCCTCCCGTACCCCAAAAAATTTGGTCTAAATGAATTAAGAGAAACCCATGACTGTTGGTAATTTTGATAACATTTCAACAGAAAACAATTTAATGATCACTAAAAAAATTATAAAATTTTCCATCCATTTAATTTATCTAAAAAAATACAAATTATGAAGTTCTGTTACATAAATTTCAAAAACAAAACGTGAACTACAAATTTCTAGATTTAATTTTGCATTTCACATTTGAGCTACCGGTAAATCAAAATTATGATTGAAAATAAAGTGTTCAGCTTTTCAAAATTTCCTGTCCTGGACAGTGACCCATATTGTTCCTGTCTCAATCCTGTGCTGGATAAATTCATGATTTTTTAAATATCTGTACGTTTTGTATAAATTCAAAAGATATCCTATGTAGAAATTAAATTTATATGTTGAATACATTTAATTTTTAACATAAATAAAGTATGGGAAAAATGTCCAATTATCATTCTAGCCTAAACACACATAGCAATGAAAAACACATGAGAACAAATGTATCAAATAATGGAGCTCTTATAAAAGATTCATATCGAAATTCTTTTTTAAAAAAAAGGTAGAATTAAATCCTGATTTGTTCTTCAAAATAATAAAAATAAATAAATCAATAGCACTTTCTCAAAGTTCAATGCATTTTTATTCAAAAAACTAAACGTTTTAACACATTCACTGCCATGTATATTATTTCTGATAGCCAATAATGGTTCCCTGGGGACTATTGTTATCAAATATGATAGCCGCGTATTTTCACCCCTCAGATCGTGGCTATTAAAAATGATATCTGTTATGTATATAGTGTTATGTCCGAAAAAAACAAATTTAAAAAGAATATGTCGGCCTCTTGTTATATGTTTGCAAAATTGGCTGGGCAGCCGATGTGTTAAGTGGCTGAATTCAAACTGTCTTTTATACTTACTATAAACTATTATTCCATTTTAATTTTAATTCTATTATAAATCATTAAATTCGTTTCGTATTTAACTATTAAAACAGTTAACTTTTTTCCGATATGAAATTTATAAAGAAATCACTTCTGCTAGTTGATTTATAAATAACTGATAAAAATATATCAAAGTTACTTACACATCTTCGTGAGGTAAATTTAAAGTAACACTTCCTTCTGCATCCTCTCCATATTTAATATAGCCGAAAGCTCCAACGAAAGCATACAGTGTGGTCACCACAACCATCGCAATATTTAAGACACCGCAGTATCCTCCGAAGCTCTTAGGTGTTTTCATATTGTTTTCTACGGCGATTACCTGAAAAAGTTTCGTTCAATCGTCAATACTTCGTATATTTCTCATATAATTTTTCATTGATACAAATATCGTAGTTGATTTTCGACAAGTGAATTATTTTATCGAACACTCCACGACCCGAAAATGTTCACTAAATCATTACCGATCATTTTCGGTCGTTGCTTATGCGATTTCATCGGCTTCAGAGCGCCAAAGTACAGAAAATTCTGATATAAGAAAATGTGTCGAACCTGTCGCGCGTTTCTGATTCAAAACGCATACAAAACGTGAACGAATAACTTACCACTCCGACTGCTTCCAGCGCGAACAGCACAGTGCCGAAGAACAGTGCATAGTTTCTCGCAGAACCGAACTCGTGTCTGTCTTCTATGCCCGGCAATTCGTCAAAAATATAATAGAGTGTAATCGCAATACCGATGAACGTCAACACGTTGGCGAACGACGAGAACGGCGCGAGGATCTTTAAGTTACGAATACAGTTGATCAACACCAATGGAAGAAAGATGATGAAGAAGTAGACGGTCAATGAAATATTCGTTTCTGTGTACGGATCGACGACTTGTTTGATGTTGACTGCCGTGAACATTATGTACACACAGCATATGCCGAGCTGGTAAGATATGAGGAATATATCGACGATGATTCTGGAAGAAACGCACGAACGATTAGAACGGAAACAAACGTTCGAAGGGAATCGATACGTACGGTGAAGCTCCAGCAAACGGTCGCAAACACTGCGGACCTGATTCGAGCGCAGTCTTCATTGCTTCCGGATACGTTAGCATAGGGATTTTATGTCTTTTACATAATATGTATGTGGAATTGACCTGCAATCATCTATCGTTAATATAAGACAGACAGAAATAGATTGATGTCGAATCGAATTCAATAAAAATGAGAAGAGTTTAGCGAGCGCAATCGTTCAAATAATGTATTAATAAATTGTAAAGAATTATTTAACCTCTTACTAGAACGTGAAGACAGTACGTGCAGAGAAAACCGAGGAAGAACGTAGAGAGGAACCCGCTCAACCAGCCTGAGTTATGGAAGGCCTGCGGCATCGCAAGGATACCAGTTCCCAAGGCACCTTTCAGTAGATGTACTAACGTTTCGAAATTTCTGCAACGGAAATAATTTTTTTAGGTGTAAATTAATATCTCTGATAGTTTTAGTCCGTTGTTGTAAAATTTAAAGCATGAATGACCGTTCTCTAAAAAATAAATTATAAACAGTTCAGGCTGTTGAATGTTGACTTTTTTTGAAAGTGTCCGTGCCTAGAATGAATTACATCCCTGGATGTTAAAACTATGATCATGATCTTATTAATTCTTTAAGAATGGATTGAGTGATGGGGTCGGTAAAAATTGAAATCGTGTCCCTTTTTAGTGTTTCTACCTTAAAATGTAATGTTTTAAGCAATTGAATTTATAATTACCACTAATTCAAAAAAATAATTAATAATTCTCCACTACTATACATCTATAGGGTGATTACATTTAGGCTTCCACATGGAAATGTTAAAAAGGGGCACAGGAGTTCGGAAAAGTCGTGGTATTTTTTATTTAGAATTTTAGTTCAATTCAATATTAAAAAAATACATTTTTTTTAATATTTTCCTGTGAAAGACCAAGTCGAATCACCTATATAATACACGACAGTAATAAAATAATTACACTTTCATATATTTCCACAAATCTTTTTTTCTCTCATGAGTTAATAATCCTAACTGTCGAAAAGCCTTAAAGGCTTAATAACCTCCACCACATATTTTTCTCCCACGGCGATGCTATATTTTCAAAGGAACTTTGGTACAGAAAAATATATATTAAAATTGAATCTCTCTTATATACTGTCCTTGTAGCTTGTCTTCATCCTTTTGGATCAGTTAAATGTCTGTTCTCCACTACTTGTATACCATCGTCAGATAGATGCTGAAGAATCTCAAACATCTACCTACAGATAGCACACTTGCCGAAACTAAGAGTGAAGAACAGACACTTAACTGATCCACAAAGAGGAAGACCACTAGGAAAACGTACCAACGAGATCACATTTATCCAAATACTTCAGTTGTTCGAACAGAAGAAGTATTTCGGAATTATATTTAAAATTTGCATCAGACTTTCGAGGAATTTTTCGATTAAGATATCAGTGTGGAGAAACGACTTGGAGATTACTAAAAATTATTCTCGGAGAGAAACACTAATAAACAGTATTCCTGTCGTTAGAAATTGTTAAAGAAATGTACTTTTTGTGAACCTATGCCTGCGTGTTATGGATTTTTTTAGGACTGTTTGTGTGCCTGTTGGTTTTTCTGAATGCAATGTTTCCGAACTGCAGTTGATAGAAGTAAAATTTTACAAGACAATCAGTCATATAAGATTGGCAAATTCGATATTAATTTTAAATGAACATGAATGAAGTCTTTCACCAAGTTAAAAAACAAGTTAAACTCAACATTTAAACTGAATTGCCTGTATTTTTTGTATCAAATAAAATGCAACATTAATTCATCAGATTTTTAATGAATTAATACTGCATTTATTTAATTAGATTTTTAATGAATCATTATTATATTGTTTCAAAATCATATTGATTATATACATGGGTTTAATGCTGGGGCATGAATCCTTATATATATATATATATATATATATATATATATATGTACATACATATGTGTGTGCAATTACGTTTAAGTCTTTCATTCATTCATATCCAAGTCATTGAGCTCGATATAAGGGCATAACCTTTAAAACTACACATGTGTTATCCAATTGAAGCGTACGGTATTTTCAGATCATCTGCGAGTGTGGTTCTATTGATTAAAACAATATTTCAGTGTAGGTTTAACATTCCTAGTAAAATTTAATTGCAGATAATTTATAATTACTATATATGTACTATAAATAATGTAATTATTTGAAACACGGTTCTATTTTATTTAGAATTGAACAAATTCTAAGAAAGGCTCGCTAGTTTTCAACAAAATTGTAGACAATTGTATCCATGTTCATGCTACATAATAGTCATTGAAATATGTTTTAATATAAATATTTTCTTAGATGATTAACATAAATAATCAGTTGCATAACTATGACCTTTTGTACGATTGTTTGCTGTGTTAATTACGGTAAGAGTATATCGAGTAACACATAAATGTTAAAACATTGGATGTAATTATAAGACAGTATATAATTTTTTTATCATCACAGTTGCGCGGATGTTGTGGAATTTTTTTAAAATTATTATTGTAGAATTAAATGTCATTCCGTGAACAGTTTAAATGTACAACTTCTTATCTGTATTTTAATCTCGTTACCGAATTACATTACTAATTTATTCCAAGAATGTAAGTTGATAATTGAGAGAGATTCTCAAGAATGTAGACATTTTTAACATGGCTGTACGTGGAAATTACTTTTAAATCGAGAAATAAAAAAAACAGCCTGATGCCACATGATTCGGTTCGAAAATATAAAAATAATTTCTAATTTGGATTCTTTTTTTAAAAAAATAAAATAGAATGAACAAATCAGTGCTTACTCACGTTGTCGGATGAGGTCTGTTCCGATGTAAGTGTGGATCGTAATCATTGTCATCCGCATTCGCGTTTAGTGCTTCTCCTAATTCTCCTGCGTCCCCTTTGTTTCCCTTAACAGGGCTGTAAAAATATTTCTTATGTCTTTAATACAATTAGTTGAATACTTATAGATACAATTGTGTATAAAAAGAGTTTCTCACTGATAACAAAAATAAACACAAAAAAAAAATATTTACAATGTAAAGTACCTCTTCATCGGGCTCATTTTATTCAAACTGATGGTTTCTTCGTTCATTTTGTATGATCAGACGATAACGACTTCCAGTAAACACTTTCGATTTCTGAAACAAACATATTTTTTACAATATAAACAATATTTTACCCTTACATTATTTTTTATCAAAATATACAAAAAAATCAAAACCTAAATATCATAGAACTTTTATATTAATTTTCATTCCTTATATATAAGCCATACGTTATTTTTTTTATTAGAATATTCTCTAATTACTTATTGATCATCCAGACATTTTTATGTATATTTCGATAGTAATCCGATAAGTCTCAGAATATGAGTATAGACAAATTATCAGGTACTGGGAAAAGACATGTTTGGCATTTTAGTGCCCTGAGAATGGAAGTATCGATTGATAAATACCAGAAAACGAACATTAGGATAGCTAATTGTGAATTCATGAGCTGATTGTTAGAAATGTTTCAATCATATATCACATGCAATTTTCGAAAATTCAGCGCAGACATAATGGTCATTATTTTCAAATATGATTGCTGTGTCTAATAGTAAATTGTATGATCTTTTGAATTCCATATATCAAAACACACAATTTTCACGAATTTTCCTATAGTTGGGCTGATGCCAAGACCATACGCTGATAATTTGTCTGTACTCATATGTCATAGGTGATTTTCGATAAACAGTATTATTTTTTGAAATTGAAACCTTATTCTACCATCTTCAATAGAGCACTAGAAATAACTGTTTTTATTCGCACAGAAATACATTCGATCTAGTACAATTATTTTCTTGTGTTCATCTCAAAATGAAATCTCTCTTCCTCCACAACCTACACTCCTTTCCTCTCTCCATATTTCTTTTAATAAGGAAGACTTGTCCTAATATTGTTTTTTAAGAAAATTATGATTTAATACATTCTTTTACATTTAAAATAAAAATATCTTTTTGTAATGCTGATTTTATTTTTTATTGGTTTTATTGGTTTACATATATATATATATATATATATATATATATATATATATATACATATTTAGGTGTGTATGTATGTATATACTTGTTAATAACATTAAATTATAAAAAGACCTGGGTTATCATCTACAACACATATTGAGATAAATTATTCCATTATTTATCTCATAAATATGATGTTTTGTATGAATGATACAAACATAGTATATTCAAATACGTGCAATTTTATATAAATAGATATAAATAGATATATATATATAAATAAATATCTATATATATAAATATATATATATATATATATATATATATATATAAATATAAACATCTAAAAAAGAACAAATAAATAACTAATTTAAAATGTTTTCTACATAGCTGAGCAAATAATTATATTTTTATAGTGAGAAAAAATTACATTTAAATGTAGTTGTTAAAATTCCATATAATTATCATATTACTAATTACAAATAACAAATTAATTTCTATCTATCTGTCCATATATATATATATATATATATATATATATATATATATATATATATATATATATATATATATATATATATATATATATATATATATATATATATTAATAAATAATACTACATAAATCTCACCCTAAATGTAGTACTCGTATCCTTGAAAGGGATGAAATTCTTGAACAATACAAAACTACTGTTTACTCACACAAAACCATGAACTACACTCACCCGGCGAAACGCACGCCGAACACTAAAGTGTGTGTTAAAAGGAATGAAACCTCATTCAGCGCGATGACCATTCAAAAAAATACACACATGCACACACACACACACACATATATATATATATATATATATATATATATATATATATATACATATACATACATACACATGCCACTATACATATATCTATGTATACAGAAACATATTAGATATTTGTCACATTAACTAACTTGTACTGTCTCATTCTCAAATAGAAAATATTTGTTGTATATTTGTGGAGATTTTGCTAGACGAATTCACGGCCCAATCCAGTGGCGTTCGTACTATATATATATATATATATATATATATATATATATATATATATATATGTATGTATATAATCAAAATTGTCAACAAAAAAGACAATGTTTCCAAAAATAATTTGTCTGTAATGTTTATATAGACATAATATATATATATACGAGTATATATATATATGGTAACTATGCTGTGATATATTTGTGATAATAACTATATAGACATAATGAGTTTTTAAAAAATATATTTATTATTTCATTCGGTTCATGTATAAGCTTATACTTGACAAGTGAGCGAGCGCAGTGAGCTCAAGGTTTGGAGAGTGCAACGAAGAGGGGGCGAAGCCAACTTATATATATATATATATATATATATATATATATATATAGTACTGTGCAAAAAATACCATCAACAGCTTTTGATGTAGAAATTTACATAAAAATAAACAAAACAAACAAACGAAATAAACTGAATTTGTTTTTTAATATAAAAACTAATGAAGTAGCAACTATAAAGGTCCATAATTATACTCCAGTATATATTTGGTAAGGGACCAATCTATGTGCTGTTTAGTGAATTTTATTCGATTTGCTAAATTTTTTTGTTCAATAACGGTGCTTTTCTAGGACTTCTGCCAATCGAATTATTTTCTATGTCTTCTTCTTACAATGAAGGTATCTAGTTGTAAATATAGCTCCTGCTTGATCTATTGAACGGGGTTTTCTTCGCTAACATAACTATTATATATTGTTTTCATCCCTTGTTGTCAATTTCTTTTTTCCTTTTGTTTATTCTCGCTCGACCAAGTTTTTAGTACTTATTATCATTTTGTTCGAACACCCAAATACTTCTCTAATAAATTTATAAGACTCACCCATCGAAATTCAGTGCGTTTCGACAGCTAAGGTCATTAGCGCCCGAACACAAAGAGTATTAGCAACTGATACTGAGATTGAATTTCCTTACCAAAAATTTCTTACATGTTTAAATATTATTAGACTCTATATTTTTTTTACAATATGCTGTTGCGACATTGTGGTTAAATTCACTTTCATAAATGAATTTTTCATTTGTACCAGAAATATTTTTCTAGTCAAAAATGTACAGTAAATGAGTAATGATCATTTTTGGTTGTCGCTCGTGAATATTTTCGGAAAAATCTGATTTTTTTCTACTTTGGTGCTCTGAGAATGAGATAATCGCCGTCGAAATCCGCATGAAAAACTTAAAACTGATCAATAATCATTTATCAAACATGTTTGATTGTTAGTTATGAGCATTTTGAGAAAAATCTGATTTTTCTCTACTTTGGTGCTCTGAGAATGAGATCATCGCCGTCGAAATGCACATGAAAACGATTAAAACTGATCAATAATCATTTATTGGATATTGATTGACTAGACATTTTTGTGTGATTTTTGAAACGATAAAATTATTTGTGAAAAAAATACATTTCCTTTATTTATTTCTTATTATAGATTTAGAATCGATTTGATTTCAGACAAAATATTTCTTCAGTTCTGTATTTTTTTGTAACAAAATAAATTAATCGAGCAAATATTTAAATACATACTGAAACTGATTTGAAATATAAAACTAAATGATAACCAGCCACATATATAGTTCTAAATCAGTCCATTAGATCTTTCTCTCTCTTTCTCTTTATTTATATATATATATATATATATATATATATATATATCGATTCTAATATAGTAACAACGCTTTTTGTTTATTAAAAACATTCCAAAAGTAATTTAAATTAATACAATGTTATAATTGATATTGCTGTTTTCAGTGATCTACATAACAATTAGATTAAAATATATGTGTGTTTATTCAGCAAGCATTGTAGAACGCAGCACACAATAAATCATTTCCCAACATCTGGATGGTGCAATCTTTTTGTAAATCTATCTATTTATTTATTTCTCTCACTTCAATTTTTATTGTTCGTTCGTTTCTGTTTCTCTTGTTCGTACTTATTGTTAGTATTTTTTGGACATGTATTTTAAATATTTTTTTGAATTAATTTTTTCACACACACTTATATATATATATATATATTCATTACCATTGATTAATATTTATAAACATTGTATAAAAGTAAAGTGCACTTTTAATATGTAAATTCAATAGGCGAAATTTCAATTGTCATTCTATTTAAATTATGAAGTAGGATAGTCATTGATCTTAAACCCTAAATTCACTGACCCTGTACAGTTTTTTGTTCCTCTTTTATCGATTGGGACAGTGGCTTTACAGCAAAAACTCTATCTTATTGACAATTTGAAAAAAAAAACGCAGACACACACAGCAAATCCTAATTAATGGAAAAACACATTTAAAACTTTTAATCTTTTTAAATTAAAGTTCCTTATTAAATAAGTATTTTATAGTTACACATTAACAAGTATTTTTTTCACATATTCGTACATCTTTACGTCCGTGTATATTTAATTATGGTTTTCATACACATGCATAATTTCTTATGATGTTTGTATTTCACAGTGCAAATCTATTTATAAGAATAATAAAAATTTATTTGATTAAATTAATTGTTGAGTCGGTAAGATTTAATATATTTTGGCTATTTAAGCTTAAATAGAATCTTCTTTAATGTATGCTATTAAATTTAATAGCAGCTCGTTTTTTAATCATTAGATCTTTTTATTGTTAGTATCTTATTGATTATTCATTTAAAGTCTTTACTACTCTTACGAATTGAAAATATGCTTGCAGTTTGGATTTTTTCTTTCATAAATATTTTTTTTCTTATCCCCCGAACTATAGATGTTTTTCCGATCAAGAAGAGATACACACATTTAATCATTAGCTCTTTTTTATTGATATTAGCTCGTTTGATTATTCTCTTACATCCTTTAGTACTCTTTTCATTTTAAAATATGCTTCTAATTTATATTTCTTCAATCACAAATGAACTTTTTCTCATTCCACGAACCGTAGTTTTTTTCTGATCAAGAAGAAATACACAAATTTAATACCAGCTCGTTTTTTAATCAGTTGATATTATTGATGTTAGCTTATTTGATTATTCTCTTACTCTCTCTACTCTTCTTTTCATTTTAAAATATGCTTGTCATTTGTATTTCTCCTTTCACAAATGAACTTTTCCTCATTCTACGAATAATAGATTTTTTCTGATCAAGAAGAGACGCACACATTTAATACTGGCTCGTTTTTTAATCAACAGCTCTTTTTATTGATGTTAGCTGATTTGAAGATTCTCTCACATTTTTACTATTCTTTTTATTTGAAAATATGCTTACAATTTGTGTTTCTTCTTTCATAAATGAACTTTTTCTTCTCCCGTAAGCCACATATTTTTTTCTGATCAAGAAGAGATACAGAAACAGTTCTGAGCGAGTGAAAAAGTGTTTTATGAAAATAAGATTTTCTCATTGAAATAGATATTCATTTGCGTTGATTGTCATGTACTTTAATGATGATATCTCCATCGAAATGGTTATAAACAAGAGTGAAATACTGACCACTTTTGATTAGGAACATTTTTGTAGCTTTTAGAACGAGAGAAAAAATGTAAAAGCGAATTTAGACAGTGTCAGAAGTTAATTGTTATTTTTGATTGAAAACCGATTGCATCTTCGATGAAATATATTTAATTTGAATATTAAATAAAAGTTGTATCAAACTGACTAAATATTATAAATACAGTAACGACTATTTATAAAAATCAGCACCAATTCGGATTGATTCGATGAAATTAAGAAATATATGAACATAGCCAACAAGTTACACCTAAACTCGTTCTGAATGGAAATGAATGGAAATTACAATTATGTTTTAGATGACAGTTCATAAATAAATAAATAAATACATGGATTTAGGTCTACACGTGAAAAAGAACTTCGATCGGCCTTGAATTTGAACACAAAAAAAAATGTTATTTATCTCTTATGTTTGCTAGAGTATCTGTTATCGGATCCTGCAGAGTGAACGACACAGATGACCGCTTAGAACACAACTAAGTAGTTCTATAAATTAAACACATTGGACGTGCGTGTTTTAAATGTCATTTCGTATGATAAAATAGTACGGTTTTTGCATATATTATGAACAGAATTGTTTAGTTTAGGCTCGAAATATGGTTTAGAATTAGTTTAATGATTCTTCTTTGTATAATACTCGCTCGATTATTCAGAAAACAGACAGATTTTTCCACATAGATTTTTTTTCATCTTTATATACATATATATATATACAGGGCTTTTCAGAGAAAATGTGAGGCCTGAGGCAACCGATATTATTGAAACCCTTCAAAATTAAAAAAAAAATATAGGGAAGAAAATATAAAATGTTTATGCTTATTTATGCTTATTCGATGATATTTAATATTTATTCAAGCATAAAAAGTATTTAACAGAAGCTCGACTTCTTGTCGATCGTAGAAACTGTTTAATTCTATTCGGAACGTTAAATGATCTTCCTCCTTCTGCTACACTCGCAATGCCTGTGAGTGTAGCAGAAGGAGGAAGATCATTTAGTGTTCCGAATAGAATTAAAAAAATTCGAAGCATAATCGTTGTTTTAGGTAATGCGTTTAGGAATCCCATATCGATATAACAGAAATTTTTCGCGCTTTAGCACTAGCAAATTTAATTATTATTTTAGAATATTCTAAAATTTCAATTAAAAAAAGTCAAGTACTACAATTACTGAAATTTTAATACAGGATAAAATAAAAGATAAGCACTACAATTTTAATAATACAATTTAATTGTTATATGTTATAAAACTGTTATATGCACTGGATACAAATTATGTATTTTTTTCTAACAGATAAAATTAAAAATTGAGACCACTAAAATTGTGAGGCCAGAGGCAGCTGCCTTTCTTGAACTCACACCTCTGATAGGATATATATATATATATATATATATTTATATATATATATATATATATATATATATATATATATATATTAAAAACATATCCAAAGAGAAAAATGTCTGAGAAATAAGAGATTAATGTATCTAACTATTTGTACTCAAACCAATCATCCCTTGTACGATTCAATAGTTAACACAATATATTTTGAGTACTGCAACTAAATTCACTTTTACAGATGAATTTTTCATCAGCCTATAAACCCATACTATGTCTCTGATCAAAAATGTTCCATAATTAATGATTGATCATTATTTATCGTTGTTTTTTATGGATTTCGTTAGCGATTCTATCATTTTTAGAGTCTATTGAAACTCAGATATTGACATTTACACATTTACTTTTAATACATTTCGAAATTAAATATTTTCATTTAATTAGAAGCGTATGAAGAAGTTTTTTGTTAAATTCTCTTAGAATAGAGATAGGTACATTAAAATACGTTGAAATTTACAACACTTTTCTGACACTTGATAAATTCAGTTGTAGAAATGAGTTTTTTTCCACTCGACAAATCACAAAAAAGTTCTCTACAAAGTGTTGACGTACGAAACAATCTGATTTTTATTATCCGACATTAGTACAATTTTAATTTCATCAAGATTTTACATAAAAAAATAATATTCAAAGATTTTCTTTCTTTTCAACACCGTAATGTCCTTAATATTTTTTATTGGCGTGTGTAAGTCATATTAAAATCAAATCCATTTAAGTATTTAACCAAATTTATACGATAAGAATAAAATGTTTCATACAACAGTAAACGTACACTAGTTAGTTATCCAATATTGTAATATTAAGAATAGTGATGCATAAATTGTAGAAAATGGCTATGTAAATGATACTTTCATATATATATATATATATATATATATATATATATATATATATATATAACAGAACCACCAATAGAGAATTGCCATTACGGACCCCATTTACTTATTGTACACATGCCAGATGAACAATGATCTCAATCAGTTCAAATTACTCTTACAAAAACTGAACTACTAACAGAATTTAAACGTGTCAGACAAGACAGAATGTTAGTATGTTATGTGGACGTGCATTATATATATATATATATATATATATATATATATATATATATATACATACATACATACATACAAAGTGTTTTATCAAAGGTTATATGGTCTGTTACATCGTTTTAATGCACAACATGGGAAATATGAGATATTAACAGCTTTGATATGAATTATTAACTTATTAACATACATACATGTAAATAGAAAAACACATCATATATTAACGAGTAACAGACTATTATATACATATATATATGTATATATACACAGACTATAAACATGTAAATTTATTTCATTGTAAAGAGAAATATTGAAAATTATCACTGATATTAATATATTATCTTCATTATACTCACTCTAATATCTTATAATCACGACTACTGATATTATTATACTCTAAACATGTTCATGTGTGTGTAATATAATTATCCTTTTATGGACTGTCGGGATGTTTAAGTCCTATAATCAAAAACTGATGTTCGATAATCTCAATGATTCGGTCAATCACGTTATGGGACTTCTATATCAGAAATAAAAAAAGAACTGTTATGAAATTATCATTTTACAAAAAAAAGTTATTTTTTTGTGATCTCGGACGTTATTCTTCTTTATGATGAAATAAAATCGCCCTGATTTTGAATTTCAACTAATAAACATGATATTGAAATCATAATTATAGTTTTAGGTTCAATGACTAACTCTGTACAGATTTTTGTATGCTAACAGAGCATACGAACATCTGTAAGTATTGAGATAGAAACACAAGTGAAGCTATCAAAATGAAAAACAGTCAATTTTTTAATATTTTGATACTACTTTTTTATAGTTTATGAAGAACATTTTTAATTGTCACTGTATTCACAGTGACAATCGGGAATTTACTAGATACTATAGATGTTCTTTCATAAACTATGAAAAAAGTAGTGCCAAATATTCAAAAAATGAGTATTTCTCATTTTGATAGTCTTATTTGTGTCTATCTCAATACTTGCAGGTGTTTCTATGCTCTGCTAGCATAGAAAAAAATTAAATTGATATTGATTTGTATTCACAGTGAGAATCAGAAAACACTAAATACTCTAAATGTTAGGTATTGGAATAAGAAAACTCCTTGAAATTCTAACAGATTGAAATAAAAATATATTGAATTTCGCTAAAAAAATATCATTTACAGAGAAAGCATTCACAAATGAATTCTTTTTTACCACACAAATCACACTTTTTTCCAGATCTAAAATGTTCAATAAATGCACATTTTACGGAGATATAATCATCCTACATCATTCCTCTCTTTCTCTATCTATCATTTACAGAAAATGTAATTTACAGAGAAATCATTTACTGTTTCACAAATGATTCTTTTCTCACTCTACAAATCACACTTTTCTATTCAAAAATGTTGAATAAATGCGCATTCGATGAGGATCTGATCATACTTTATCATCTCTCTTCTCTCTCTCTCTCTATATGTATATATATATAAACATAAATTAATTAAGGTACGATAACTTATTTAAAATCTTAAATGACAAACAAGGGTAGATCCAAGAAAGTAATTATTTGTTTCAAAGATTAGAAAATAAATCCATGCATGTCCAACTACAAAAAAAAAAAAATAAAAATATGAAAGGACCTCATAAAATAAAGGAACCTTTAAGAAATAAAATACTCTTATTCTAAATGAAGGATTTTTACTAAGTTCATTTTTCTACACAACCCTTCTAACTTCTATACAATTAGTCTAACTTTTAATGATCTTCTTGATTACATGCTGTAAGAATCAAGTTGTTCTCTTGTGCATCTACTCTTGTCGATATGACAAGGACCTATCATTATGAACTGAACTGTAAGAAATAAATTTGGGTGCAGAAACATCTGTCATCTCCACACCAAAACAATTCCAAGACACAGCTTCCAGCAGAAAAGTCGATGTTGACAATTTTTTGGAGTATGGAGGATTCAATTTAATTCATTTCACACTTAAACAAACCGTCATTATTTTTAAGATATTTTTACATTGTTACATTTTGTCGTTAACTATCTGCTCAATCTGTTCACATGCAGGACGTTAGTTTAGTATAATTTTAAAAATTATATTAACGCTTTCAACAACATGTAAATATTATTATAATTTTTTACCGAAATTAATATCATGTAATCTTATCTTCATTATTCACATAAGTCGTGACAGCTACTGTGGACTTTTACAGGAATGCATGTGTATGTATTTCACTGATAATGTTCACGTTACCTTCTCCCCGATCTCACAGGTCTGATCTATCTGTGCTGAAAAATTCTTTATAGAACAAATCTAAAATATCTATTTTCCCGTCTGACAATTCGGATCGTTTGATTCTAATAATTGATTTGATAGGTAGAAGTATTAATATTTTTAATTAACTCAACATATATAGTAATTGAATCAAAACACTAAATTTAATTGATTACAGAATTGAATCAAATTACAATTAGAAACGTCGACTAAAATCTTAAACAATGAAGCCCACTCGCAATCAAATATGTATATTTTTGTACTATTTTTAGACAAAAACATACGATAATGAAGTAAAATAAATAAGCTGATAATAGTCAACTGAACAACATTAATGATTTCATCACTACATTGTTATTTCATACTCTAATGTTTTTTTTTAAATAAATATTTTTCTGATGAACGAATGTATAATTTTAAAACCCATTATATTACAAATACATGCGTTCGCATATAAATAAAATTGTACACAATTATAACAAATAATTAAATATAAAATATACACTTGTTTGAGGGACATGATTTGAATTTGAAGAGAGATCATAATTTATTATTTGCAAGTATCTGATTAAATAAACAATTAATGAATATATATTTCTACAATAAGGATAAAAGTTTTTTTTCCTCTTTGGTAAAATCAAATATCCTTACTGAGATTTTTCTTCTACAAATGGATTTTATCGCCTCGCAGGAACAAAAAAAACCTTATCAAAAATGCTTAATAAATGATTATTCGTCATGTTTTATTGTTTTTTATAAGCATTGAGGACACAGAGGTATAGAAAAATCTCTTTTTTCTGTATTGTGGTTGTATGATGCTTTGAGAATGATGGAATCATAATCGAAATTCGCATAAACAACAGTCAAGAATGATCAATAATGATTTATTTAACAATTTCGATCAAATGTTTACAGTTTGTTGGGAGAAAGACAAATTCAATTATGAAAATACACGATATTATGTGATCACACTATATATTTGTAAATTTTGCTTAGTACCTCTCCATCAGGAAAATTTTTTTCAAGCATATCACACTAATAAACACTACTAGGAGAATCATTATATGTGATTGATTTTTAAAATATTATTTTGTGTCATTGATTTTTAAAATATTATACTTAATAAATGTTATATATTGCTTTATATATTTGCAACCATTTATGAAATAATTTTTTAAAAAATGTAGGAATTGAGGCTACATGCTTTTCACATCATACAGTCATTAAAATGTATTAAAACAATCAGAAACTTTTATCTGCAACAGTTTATTTCTAGTATAAACAGTGCTAATCAAAGAATGCAATTCGAACGTCTCGACATCTGCAATAAAACACTTGCAGTAATTAGAATAAACACAATGTGCATTCAAACATTTTATATAACATGCTTTGTATGCTTTTTAAAAGTCAGTTCGTTAATTTGCATCCGTCATCAATTGATTCAATTAATATATCCGTTCTAATTAAAGTACAAGTAACCATAGGAATGTTTCCAGTAACGATGCATAAAAACAAACAGAAATTGTTATAATAAGATTAGATTTAATTACATTTTTAATTAAAATTAAAAGAAATGATTGCACAACCCGAACAGAAGAATAGGAAGTTTTATTCGAGTAGGTGTATCAGTTTGATAACGAACTTTGTTCGCCACGTTGAAACCGAGTCTTATTCAAATGATTTTAATTGTTTTCAATATTTAAATAATTTGTAAGGTTATCAGGAAGTATACTCCGAGAATAATGAAGTTATTTTGTAATTGAAGGATTTTTATTCATAAATAACGATCGTGGGTATCAATACAGGAGTCAGTAACGGAAAAAATATTTTATAAACTATCTCTCTATAATTAAAAATCAATCCTGTGCATACTTTTTTGAAATTTCATTCATATTCTGATCGGTTGATGGAGAACGCATGGTCTCTGTTCTGATTGGTTGATATCAGTCACATGTATGTAGCTCACACACGGTGTACAACGAAATAGGGTACACAATTTCAATGTAAAGCTGATTTATTCGAAATATTCGATGAAGCTTGAGAGTTAAAAATTTATTACACACTTTAACATTACAGTTTTTTGTTAATTTTTATAAACTTTTCCAATAAAAAAATTATAACTTACATTTCATTTGTGCGTATAGTTTGTTAATTTCTGTTATTTGTTAGGGGAGAAGACTCCTGGTATGAAAAAAATATTAAAAATTTCTTTCCTGTACTCTGCGCTACTTCTTTATTAAAAAAAATCAGTGGTTATAAAGTGAATAACTAAGAAAACTGTTGAATAAATCAGATTGGAGGATATTAAAGTAACGCACTTCGATTTTATCAAAGCTATAGACATTTTCCAGTATTTCTCAAATTGTAATCCCAATAAGATAAATAGACTTTGCGATCCAGTTCTGGCACAGTGTCTAAATTCACTTCCACCTATCGATTATTTCTTACCCCACAATCAACAAAAAATTATCCGATCAAAAATGCTCAATGAATGATTATTTTGTTGCTTTAATGATCGATGATCATGTACTGGACATTTTTAAATGGCTTGTGTCGCGAGAAAAGAATCTATTTTTGAAAATAAGTACTGTTTTCTTACATTATTTTCAAATTTTGAACATATTTATTAGGTTGATAGAAAAATAATTGTAGTTTATGACCTTCAAATTTCGTATAAATTATCGCAGTTATTTTCTTACCAACGTAATATATTCAGTAAAGATTCAAGATTATTACAAGTATATTTTGACAGTTTAAATTCACTTGTACAAATTAAACCGTGTTTGTAAAATGAACCTTGTAAAATGAACCGTACGTTACAACATTGAATTAATGAATATAATTGATTAATTAAATACAAATAATGATGATTTGATTAAAGGAAATTCTTTAGCGAATTCATTGATTTACTGAACTTAATATATTCTTTAACAAGCTACAAAGTGGATAAAACTAAATTCTAAATCAATCTGTTTCTACTACTCTAACTAGCTAGCTTATCTTCCTAAGATAAGAAACAATAATCATTTTCATCGATTTTGCCTTAAGGAACTTAAACATGTTTAATTTTATATACATTATAGTTTCTTATCATTACAAAAAAATCAAATAATTGTAATACAAATGTATGCTAAACAGTTTGTGAAAATATGTCAAAGCGTTGTATTTATTTATTCGACATTCCCTCTCTCTTTCTCTCTCTCTCTATATATATATATATATATATATATATATATAAATTAATTAATTAATTAAGATACGATAACCTACTTAAAATATTAAATGACAAACAAGGGTAGATCCAAGAAGGTAATTATTTGTTTCAAAGATTAGAAAATAAATCCGTTCTTGTCAACTACAAAAAAAAAAAAAAATATGAAAGCACCTCATAAAATAAACGAACCTTTAAGAAATAAAATACACTTATTCTAAATACAGGATTTTTACTAAGTTCATTTTTCTACACAACACAAGTGATTTATTCGAATGCACTTGATTGAACACCCACCCTATATATTATATAAATTTATAAAATCGTTTCGCTAAATATACAGGTTATAAAAATAACATATGACTAAGAGTCATGTTTTTTAATTTAATATTCATGTTGATTGATTACACTACCCCTATATATATATATATATATATATATATATATATATATATATATATATATATATATTTGTATCGTGTTAAAAACACATGTTTAAAACTAGGCCGAGCCTCCCAGACGTCATAGCTGGCAGCCATGACGTCACGCAATGCTCAATACCGATATACATACACACAAACACACACACACACTCCACGTGGGTGGAAAAAGTCGATTGAACTGTACACGGGAATATGGAGCGATATTGTACATGAACATTTTCCCAGTCAACAGTTATTGCATGCGCTGAAAATAATAAAGGAGGAACGATTGTCATCCGTTATTAGATGTACAATTCTTACACAACTCTGTAGTAATTTTATTGACTCACACATGTGAGTGTAATTTCATACACCCGCCACTTTGTTCTTTTCATCGATCACGTCTTGTCAGAACTTTGTAACTAATACTGTTCAGTTTTTAATTTGATTTCGACTACTTTTTACAGGGAAATGTTTGTTTTTTTTTAAAAAAAAATATGTGTTAAAAATGAAACGATGTTAAGATAAGCCTTAACTAAATTTGAAGAACGTCCACATAACAGACTAGATAGTTAATCATATAAAATTAAATCGGTGTCCATTTTTATAGAAAATGAATGTTAACGGAAAAATGGAAAACATTTCAATCCACAAATCATCACCCGTTATTTTCTATAACTTTGTTCGATTTTTCGGGTAACTGACGAACAATTACACATGAAATGTTCTTTTTTTAATATGTATTTTCGGGTGTCAGCACAGAAGTGCAATCAGAATCTCTCTATCGCTCAGTCTTTCAAAAGACATCAAGCAGTTACTGTCTCAATACAATGATTTCATCTATTATTAGATGTACAGATTCGGTCCCTTTTTATAGAAAATGAATGTTTGGTTAATGAAAAATGGAATACATTTCAATCCATAAAATGTCTCCCACTGTTTTGTATAACTTTGTTCGATCTGTCTGGTAATTGACGAATCCCTTGTTGAAAAAATGATGGCTGCTTTCAGCCTATGGAGTAGTTAATGCATTTTCGAACCACTTCTACTATTTCAGCATTTTGTGCATGTTTTATGTGTCACAACACCTTCTACTAAAGCTGAACAAATCATTCGTGCGGCTTCGGAAGCATTTTATTTCTACTGGAATGCGAAACGTATGTAATGTCTAACATGCTGCTCTTCGTATCCACTACTACCATTTTGTGAGGTTATACCAATCGATTGGCAAAGATGTATAGTGTTTTTAAATGTTATCCGATACTTCAGGATCATAGAATGATGAGAAAATATTTTAATTTAAAACAGATTGATTCAATTTAAAGGCATCGAATTAATTTTTACACCTAATAGTTTTCAATCCGTTCAAATCTGAAATCCGACATTAACTCACATTTAAAACTATTTTTATTCTTTAAATAATAGAGACATAATAAGGACCGATAAATAATAAAGACATACAAAAAATATCAGTGAGTTCATTTAATGTCCACAAAAGAGATAGACCAGGCGTGTTTTCGAATAGGAAAAAATACTTTAAATTCTACAGTGATTTATTTTTAACAGTGATCATTAATTTGCTATACAAATGGCAATAATTATCTTGTGGTACTTGTCACCCACACAAATTCCGATTGCTCTTATCAACATAAACATATTTAATAACAATCCACATACATGCATATATATATATATATATACATATACATATATATATATATATATATATATGTATATGTACATTATATATATATATATATGTACATATATTGTGTATGTGTGTGTGCATATTAGATAGGCACACATTTCTGTCATAGGACACATTTCTGTTTATAGAAGATATTATCGAACTACAAGTAAGCTCTACATTTTTTTCACTCCATTATTTTAAACCATTATTATATACTTTGACCGACATTAATCAATATACATGACAAACATTAAATATTTGAACGTGACACGAAATTCATTGATTCCGACATGATCTGATATGATCCCCCTTTCATGAAAAATTTATTATGACAAATGGCGTACTGTCAGGTACAATAAAATTTCAATTAATCAATTTATGTGAATATAAACAGGCACAAATGCATTTATACATATATATATATATATATATATATATATATATATATATGTGTGTGTATGTGTAAATAAATACCAACTTGGTTTCGCAAAACTCTACTGAATGTTAATTTGATACAGTTTTTTGAGCTTAAGGTCATAAAATACAGTTTGTAAATGGCGTAGTTCGAAATAACTGTTGTTTTAGAAAATCAATAAGGGACTAAAATGTTTTTATAGCAGTAGAAAATTGAACTGGCGATAAACATATTTTCGTTCTAAGACACGAAGTAATTTAAATATCGAACAAATAATATTAGATTGGTAGGAAAATAATTGCGATCTTTGTTTTCTGAATTCTAACCTTATTTTCTTCAATGAAAGTGTCTTTTTATCGTGTTCATGTTAATATCGTTTTAAAGTGGATTTTTCGGTCTATATTTTGGTGATATCGACGTTGGTTTTATTATTAATTTTGCTTCAAATTTGACTATTGAATCAATGATGGAAAAGAAGCAAATAAGAGTAATTTTTGTATGAGTTCCAAGCGGGTGGATAAAGTAGCAGAAACTACTCGTACACTAAACTCTGTTTCTTGTCCGAGTACTGTTAAGGAACGTACGGTGCAATGATGGTTCTAAAAATTTCGTGCTGGGTACGAAATCTTTGAAGATGAAGAAGGTCGTGAACGTTCTTCTTCAGTTCATAACGACGAACTGAAGGCGTTAGTTGAATCAGAACCACGCACAACTCGAGAGCTTGTACAAAAGTTATGCGTTGGCTATCCAACATTTCTGGACTACTTGACAGACAGGAAAAAAGCTGAAGAAAAACGTGTATGAGCTTGAGCGACATAAACCGCAATTATTTTTCTACCAACCTAATAATAACAGTATAAAAACTATAAACTTCTATTTCGAAGACAGAATATTACATTTTCTTTATGTTTTTATCAACATTTATTCACATTATTCCCAAGAATCTAATTAAAAATTAATAAATGTAAGTTTTATAACAAATATTTACTTCGATTGTTTCAATCGTGGATGGATTTCAATATTTGTAGACTTGCATAAATTTTAAATTATGTTCAAATAGAAACCTGTTACGCAGAAACAGATACAATGAATCAGTGATCAATTATTGAACATTTTTAATCCGAATTGTACGTTGTTTATCGAATGAGTGAAAAATTCACCTGTGAAAGAACCGAATGGTTTAAGTTTGAAGAAACGAATATATTTATTTTATTACATAAAAATTTAAACAATCCTTATTTAACTGACTGTTATACAAAAACCTATTTAAATTCCAGACATATATCTTGATAGAATCTTGTGCAAATCTGAAAAAGTATTTGTAAAACGTAACGTGACAGAATGTCTGACAGTACGTGTCTCAATCTTCAACTCTGTTGGATAATGCGAGTAGGAGAGATAAGCTTTAAAACTACACGACTACAATTACTAATGTCATTTATTAATGTATTATATTTTTTATTTTTAACAAAGAAACTTTTTTTTTCGTCTCGCACGACCACAAAAAATGTTCAATAACTTGTTAAAAAATGTTTAAAAAGTGTTTGGAATTTGCTTAGAGCGATTTTTGAATACATAATGTTTTAGTTTTCAAACCATCCAAATCTGAACTTCACTATTAATTTACATTTAAAACTATTTTTATTCTTCACTTTACTGGAGTGTACATAATTCTATTTTGTTCGCTTAAAACTGTTCTGGTCGATGAAACATTTCTCAATATACTTTAACACTAAATTAACTTTGTAAACAACTTTTAATAAGACTCGAAGGGAGAGTCTGTTCATCCCTCTGTTTAGACAGAAGATGTCTTTCGTACCATTTTTCATTCCACTGCGTAATTCGTGTCAGCTAGTATAAAAAAATCTAATTAAAAAAAACATGTGTATGCCGTATAAAACAGTGTCTCTCAGCCTTTTTCTGACCGTGACCCCCATCCGACCTTATTTCCTTCCTGTGTCCCCTTTGTCCGACTGGTATAAAGGTAGCTATTTAAATGTTTCGTTTGTAAATAGAACATGTTTTATTATATTTTTTATAATTTATAAAAGATACAATAATTAAATAAAAATTTATACTTTTATCATTTCTCGATCAATGTCACCCTTGCGCTTGATGACCAGAAACAAGTTTTTTTTATATCCGGTTCTATTTCTGTGAGAGGTAACCGAAGATCACGTCTGTCCATTATGTTAAAGCGATTCCACGTTAGGCTGAGTAAATAATTCACACGACTGAAACCTGATTCTATCAAACACGAAGTAGGAAATGCCATGGAAAGCAATTTTGCTTCATCGCGAAAATGTGAACTGAACTTTTTAGATATTGAACTCTGATACAAAAATGGTGTTTTTCTTGACTGAAAGTTATTTCGGATGCTATGTTGCTCTGTAGCTCTATGAGCGCTTCTGTCGATGGTCGCTTCTCTATTTTCTTTTTCACTTCTGTTTTCTTTTCTCGGTCACTTCTCTGTGTTATTCATTTCTCACTTGTCTCTGTGGCCCTCGAATCTTATGCCGTGCCCCCTCTTTTACATGATTTTCACCTGTTGGCACTTGGGGGTCAGGGTGATAACCTCTGGTATAAAAACATATATACTATATATATATATATATATAAAACATTTCAATGTGTATTAATTTTATTAGTATTAATACAAAATATATAATAGAATATTAAAAAAAAATAACTTAAATTTTATTCCTTGCAAGGATGTAGATCCATGGAAGAGAATCATGTGTTTTCTTAGTCTTTAATTTTTCTTGTAGCCATTAAAATCGAAAACTGAGTAACGTTAAAATTTTAATTTTTCGTTTCATTTTGATTTCTACGAGGCGGAGTCGCGCCACCGTGCCCTAAGAAGTTTCATTTCGAAAATATGTATACCTACTGCCCTTCCAGAGATAACGTTTCGGTCAAAGATGGAAAACGTTTCGATAGAGGTCTGTTCTATAAATCAGAACACAAACATACTGTAATGTATTCGTCACGGTTACGAATCGAGCAACGATACAAAATCGAAACTGTTCTAAATTTACATTTTCATAGTTCGACAGACAATAATCATTCTTATTTTAAATTCCAACCTTCGTACTGGATTTAATGTCCAGCAAACACGAAAACGTCTACACTTTATATACATGAACACACACACACACATATATAT